>ML837431.1:14180-27712 GCA_009831015.1 Picea engelmannii | reverse complement strand
GTGAATTTACTTCACATCACTTCCATATTCCTCTACATTCAATTTCTAAGTACACGACAGCCAGGAACCACCAATACATTAACCATGCCATTAATTCCAACCATTGAAACTTGCGAGCATATTTCTTTCCAAATGCGCCACCCAAAATTCATGTTAAACATTTCCAAAACCATACCATACCATATATCAAATGCGCCCCATATAACTCAAATGCAATCACATAGCCACTAACCATTTGTAGTTAGGATTAATACTAACTTATTTTCATTTCATTTGCACATAACTTCTTATCATAGCATAGTATAGTCCCTTTCTTTGGATTTTTTCATAAGTCTCTTTCCATTTATTTTGTTTTATGTTGTTACTAACATGTGTCTTGTGCATGTGTAGCTAGGTAATAATCATGGTGATATAATCAAATGTAACAACTGTAATATATATGCCAATCATAACATAAAATTAAGCTTTGAATAACAAAACATCCATAAAATGCATCATCCACCTATCAGTATACCGAAAAACAAAGCCAATATTGCATCATCAACCATATAAGACCTTGTAAGTAGTATTGAAACAACAACATAAAGAGTTTGATATGACTATCTCCAAGCCTCCAGTCTACAAGGGGGTCCCACCTACTAGTATTATATATTATTAGCATAGTTTAAATAATAGGATTTAGCAATACTTTGTGGGAGAAATTCCTCGTTGTGATTTTTATCATCAACAAACTGGCGCCTCCACAGGGAAAGTTGTTTCCAACAGATTAAGAACTCAGAAAATATGCTTTCGCAGACCAAAAAAAACAAATCAAGAAGGTATAACCTGAATGATTATGCAACAGGGGGAAGTGAGCAGATTTAATGGAAAAATGACCAAGAATTTGGGAATAACTCGTGGAAAATGTTAAGTATGAGGGGTTTTATCCCTGTATGCATAATCATTCAACCAAAATTTTCTCTTGACTTCAAGGAGAAAAAAAATTATGGATTCTCTCTTTTAACTCTCAAATGGATGAAGAAATGGAAAGCAGAATGGGAGGTAACTAATTCCTTCAAAAGAAAGTAGTGGAAGCAGATAACAAATTCAATTATGCTTTCAGGGGGAACATCGTAACAGTTGTGTAAGATTGATTGTTATTGAATAACAATACCTTGTAGGAGTGTCATTGTGGAAGAACTGATCCAACACTTTATTCTTGACCAAAGTTGAACTTAAAAGATGAAAATCAATAGAAGTCATAAAAAAAAATGGAACGGGAAAATTTTAAAACAACACAAATAAAACGACAGAATTGCAAAAGAAGAAGGAAAACTACTAAAATAAAAGAAGAATTTAAACTATTGTAAAAGCATAATTGCAAAGAAGTAATGAAAACAAAAATAGAACTAAACTACTAATATACAAAAAATCCAAACAACGTTAAAAAAAATTCAAGTTGGTTCCACATATTGTTTTAAGTGAGAATCGTTAGTGCTATAGGAAAACAATCGCTCTTGTAAATATTTTAGAATGTAAGAGTTTGAAACTAGGGAAAAAGCAATCTTGAAAGGACCTAGCCATAATTTTTGAAACTTTGAGTGTCTTCCCCTATCAGCGTGAGTTGAATCTCACAACAGTACTTCCTCAGTGACTTTAAATTTGATAGTTTTGACACTTTTGTTGAAATACTTCTTAACAATTTGATGTCTCCTTTTTATATTATCCAAGGCAAACATATTTTTCTCCTCTAAATCTAGGAGTGCATTTATCCTTTTTGAAACATCAAAATAATTTAATTCTTCGATCTATAGCATTAATCTTAAGGAAGAAAGTTCCATCTCAGTAAGTTGGATGGCTTCTTGACCATAAAAAAGCTGGAAAGGAGTGCAACTAGTGCTCACCTTGGCGGTAGTTCGATCTTCCCAAAGGGCGTAAGTGAGGAGAGTGTGCCATTGATGAGGCTTATCTTCGATGAGCCTTTTGAAGATTCTCATGAGATTATTATTGGTAGACTCGGCCTACCCATTTCCTTGGGAATAATAAGCTAATGCGATGAAATTTTTAACCCCCAAATTAGATAAAAATTGGGTCATATTAGAAGAAATAAAATCGAGACCATTGTCTGTAATAATTTCTAAAGTAAGACCAAATCTAGAAAATATGTTATTTTCAAGGAAAGAAATTACATGATCATCTGTCGAATGCTTCAGTGAGACAGCTTCAGCCCATTTTGTAAAATAGTTTGTGGTTGTCAAAATAAAGACTTGTAATGCTGAAGATGGAGGATTAATAGGACCAATAAAATCCAATCCCCACTTTTATAAAGGAAATTCTGGGAGGATAGGTTATAACGGCATGGCTGAAAGGCATTCTTTCCCAGCAAATTTTTGGCACTTGTCACAAGATCTCAAAAAAACATAAGAGTCACGAAAGATTGAAAGCCAATAGTATCCTTTTCTAATAATATTGAAAGCAATGATTTTAGCATAAAAATGACCTCCTACATGAATGACATAATTTGAAGAACCATAAGTTTCTTGCAATAGTTTATGTGCTTCCTCATTGTTTACACAGCAAAGCAACACACCATCAACAGATCTTCGAAACAAGAAGTCTCCTATAATGACGTATCTTGCGGATTCAAGACAGAGTCTTATCCTTTGATGAGTGTCTATGTTGTTTGGACATATTTGCTTTTGTAAGTAGTAGACTAATTTTTTATACGAAGGATGTTCAAACACAGGAAGGATCGGATTATTAATCTAGAATAGTGTTGATAGGGAACTATCTTGTTCATAAATTTCTTCACTATTTTCAGCATGTTGAGCTAAGTGAAGGGCTAAGTCACATCCCTTGATAGTGGTATAAGTCACGATATTCAAATCATGCTCCTAGATCTTGGCAAGAAAATGTGAAAGCTTCCCTGAAAGATAAGTCTGTGAGAGAAAAAACTTGACAGCAGATAAAGGGACTTTTACCAACGTATTCTTACCTAAGATGAAGTGGAGAAAATTTTCAACAGCTTTAACAACAGCAAAAGCATGTTTCTCAATAAAATAATATTTAAATTCATCATCAGACAAACTTTGACTCATGTAATACACTGGTTTTTCGTTACCTTGGTCATCACTTTGCATGAAAATAGCAGAAATTGCTTCATCTGTGGAATTAGTATATATCATAAATTCTTTCTCAAAGTCTGGTTTCACCAAAACTGGTGCAGAGCTGATTGCTTTCTTTATCCCTACAAAAGCATCTTCGATATCATCTGTCCGAGAAAAATAATGATCTTTCTTAATCAGATTATGAATTGGTTTGACCATCACAGCAAAATCATGAACAAACCTATGGACGAAGTTAATAACACCCATAAAATCTTGAACCTCCTTGGAAGTGGGAGCAGGCAGATTAAGGATAGAAACAATCCTTTCATGATCCATGCTTATTCATGAATCAGAGACAATGTTTCCAAGGATATTTCCCTTGGTAACACCGAAAATGGGCTTAGAAGGATTTAGAGAGATGCAAAATTTCTTGCATCGCATGAGAACTCTTTTAAGATGACCAAAATGATCTGATTAGTTTTTAGAGTACATAGTTAAGTCATCAAGATATATATGAATGATATTCTCAATCAAATGGTCAAAAGTTATCTTCATAGCTCTTTTAAAAGTGGCACATGCATTAGATAAGTCAAACAACATACATTCATAAGAAAATCTACCCCAACGAGTAATAAAGGTGGTTTTATATTTATCTTCCCTTTTTACCTTGATTTGGTTGTAACCAAAAAAAAACATCAAGTAAGGACATCATCTGTGACCCTGCAACTTGCTACAAAATCATTTCCATGTTAGGGAGAGGAAAGTGATCTTTTATACTAGCCCAATTTAATGCACAGAAATCAACACATAATATGATCCAACTAGTTGCTTTCCGAACGAGAACCAAATTGGAAACCAATTCAGAATACTTGACCGAAAATATGATTCCATCCTTCAAGAGTTTTTCCAACTCATTTTGAATAGTTGCTTCCAGTGCAGGGTTGATAGGTATTTTCTTTTTCCTAACTGTTTTTATGCCTTCCTTGATGAGAATGGCATGTTGTATAAGAGCGGGACCAAAACAACAAATATCCTCATAATACCAAGAAAAAACATCTTGAAATTCACCAAGCATCTTGGAAAACTCCATTTTCTCTTCATCAGAACATTGGTAAACTATTTTAACATTCTTTGAAGACTCGGGTGCCCCAATCGTCAAGGAGATGGTTTCACCCACCTTCCTTTTTTACTCCTCTTCTTTATGTTTCTCTTTATTGCCTACATCACTCGATGAAAATGAACTCTCTAGAGGATTCAATCCCTTAGGAATATTGTTATATTCCATGGATATAATGTCTTTAGGCTTATAAGGTTCATTTTGAATGAAAGAACAGATGCTCTCATCGCTAGGGAAGACCTGCCATGATTCTTTATTGTCAGGGATATGTGGATGATATAGAGATTGAAAAGTACAATCAAGTCTATGTGGTAGAAGTTGTCGATTAGGAGAGGTTGCAAAAATAGCTAATTGATCAGCCATTGAGTTCAATTCCCTCTTAACATGAGTAATGTTGAAAGATAATAGGTTCAAGATAAGTGCCCAAATAGTTTGGGTGTATCATTTCATCAACTTGTTGCTAGGAGAGTATATCTTACGTATAAGGTTCACAACAAGCTCGGAATATCCAAAAACTGTAAGGTGACCACAACCTAGATTATAGGCGTTTTCAATGCCTAATAATAAAGCTTTGAATTCAGTGACATTGTTTTTGAAAGAAAAATCCAATCTATAAGAAAAGTTATGAATTTTCCCTACATGAGAGTATAATATAATTCCATCCCGGTTACCTTCATTAGAGCATGAACCATCAAAGTGCATGTGCCACATACCATCGTCTAAATCTATTTGTTCCAAGGGAATGTTACCCTCCTTGGAAAATATGGAATACACCCCTAGGTCCTTTTCGATATAATTCACATTAGGTTGTGGAACACTCTCTATGTAAGGTGAAATCCTTCCCTCTCTAAGGACTATGATGTTTTTACCATTCCTAGGAATGGATAAGTGTGTCCCATCGAGTGAGAGATATCCACCCATCAAATCTTACCAGTATCTTCCTAATATGATTGAGTAATTTCTTACTGGAATATCAATTACCTGAATACTAAGGGTTGTCCTTATTTTAGGGTGTGCGCACAAAACTAAGGTCACATCTTTGATCTCACCTATGGTCGTTTTTTGTAGACTATTATAAGAGAGAATTATTATGGTGTTTTAATTTGTACAAGACAAGCCTAGCTCTTCCATAATAATCTTAGACATTACACTTGGGCCCGAACCACCATCAATGAGGAAACAATGGGTGATCTTATCCATAATATTTACAGAAATATAAAAAGGGGGATTTTTTACAGGGTATCTAAAGTTATGTACACCTACTTTATTTACAGATGAAACCTCTTCATTTAGCTCTTCAGAGAGGTTGGATACAATGGAAGATTTTCCTTCCATGAATTGTTTTAGATGCCTCTGTTGTTCAGGGACAACAACCATGTCAAGAAGAGTTGCATATTCTTTGATGTTGGCCAACTGATTTAGGATCTTGTATTTGGAAGAGGGGAGAGGGGAGGTAGTTCCTTAAGTTTCAGGAACCTTAGGAACCCGAATACTAGTAGTTGGTGAGGATGACCTCATGCTAGAAGAATTGAAACGAAGATCATATTTGCCTTTGGGAGTGTAGGATTTGTTCCTAGTATTGATGATCATGATATCTTCTAGCTCTACAAAATCTAGGACAACGATGGTAGTTTTCAGTCTTTTACCAAAGATCTTATCTCTAGCACTCTTCTTTACCTCACATGTGGTTTCCTCATGGTGTTCCTCACAAAAGTTACACCAACTCCGAGGCATGATAGCTTTAGTATGAAAATCATTTTCATTTAGATTTATAAAGGGGGGCGCAGAAGAGGATGAAGCTCCAGAGGTGAGAGGCGAGACATTTCCCTTTTGCTCATATTCTATCATATGATTATTCATGTCTTGTACTAGCTGTAAGAGGGCGGATGTGTTTGTCTATTTAACTGATTCTCCCTAAGGAAGACTTGTTCTTTCGATTTGTTCTTCATACTCTAAACAAGTATGCAGAGTGGAATCGAGATTATCAATGGCTTTTTCCTCAAGCCTATGATGGTAGGGGGAAGTTAATGAATTATAATAATGCATGAAAGTGGCTTGGTTCTGAGGTCGAATGAGTTCATGGATTTGATTGTATAACTTGGTGATATGCAAGTTGAAGGACTTGATGGCCTCACCATCCTTATAGGTGATGTTATTGTACTCCCGTAACTGCTCAGTTGGGATTTTAGATTTCCCATAGGTATATTTGAACCAATAGACTAAATCCTCTCAAGTAGACAGAATCTTGGGAGGAAGGTCAAAGAAATCAGTTGCATCCCTTCCTTCCAAGAAAATGACAAATAAGTGCATGCATGTATCATTGTCATTGTCTCCTATGTTGTGACAGGCATTAGAAAATTCCACCAGGTGTTCATTTGTAGTGACAATTTCATTCCCTGAAAACCTAGGAAGATGCTCTTTGAATTTAGGAAGAGGATGAGTAGCAGGTGCTAGGTTAAGAGGAGAGGAAACATGTCACGATGTGGTTGTAGCATCTTCTTCAAATTGAAAAATACCATACTTTTTAATGACTTTGGTGGGGTTTGTGGTAGATTGGATAGGGACATGGTGACTATATAAGCTACCAATCACTGACGAAGCTGAATACTGAGAGGAGGAAGCACTTCCAGTGCCACCAGAGCCACCACTAGATGCCATCTTTTGGATGATACGTAAGGGACAGAAACACGAACTGGATGAATCAGACAAGGTTCTCCTTAGAGAACTTTGTTGGGTTGATAACACAATGTTTCATCTTCCTATTTCAGCAATACGATTAATTTCAGGTGATAAGCCTCTTCTTCTCCTAGAAACACGAGGGTCTAGGGACATAAAAATAAAGTCAAAGTTGAAGGAAAAAAAAGGTTATTGTTGATTTCTAGGCTGTCTACGTCTAGATTCCCAATGTTATTGGGCACTTATGTCTCATTCAATTGTTTCCCATGAATTATTAAACTCAGCCCGAGTATTAGCAGTGTCTAAAATGGTGTTAAACAAATTCAAGGCAATGTTGTTCTTATCTTGAAGACCGGGCTCAATATTGGGTTGCCTTGCAACAGGTACAGTCATTAAGAAAAGAAATAGTCAAAGAATCAATATCAGAAAAACAGATGTATTCAATGATAATCAAGCATGAAAAATCAACCAGAGAGATATTGAAGATCTCCCCAGTATGGTCGCCAAATAAATGTTGAGGAAAAGATATGAAATGATCTTAATCAAGAATTTTTCAGATCTTACTTGGCTAAATAAAGATAGATGGGAATATCACCCTATGTGTATAGCCATCAAAATTTGTTTCTTAATCCACAAGTATTGATTACACGTGTTTAGGTTGATCTTTTTATAAATGAAAGTTTGCTGAAAAAATCAATATTTATGTAATTTTATGAATATAACAGATGTTGAAATAAATATAGATACATAAGTAAAAACACCAAGTCAATCATAAAAATAGATGAGACATAAATCAATCGTTTATTCCATTCCAATTTATCAAAAGAATCGTTATCATTACAAAATTCCCTCAAGAAGTTTGGACCAAAGTCAAACTTTGATGTCCCCAATGAAAGCCATACAAAAGGACTTCTGACAGAAAGTAAAAAACTGAACTTTAAAAATTGGATCAGCTTGCCACAGATCGTTTCACACTCGACTCTCTAAAAAACAAGTGTCTGAATGATGTAATTCAGCCCTAATTCTTGATGTCTACAATAGGACCCTTAGTATGCTTCTCCTTCTATTATCCTCTTGTTCCTCCTTTTCCTTTTGCCTTTAAGCAATTAGAATTAGTTGAAGTAGTTGAAATACTTCTTTAGTTAATTTAACTAAAAATCAACCAAATTTTGAGTTAAGGGGGAAAAGTAATAAATCATAAAGAGGGTTATTAATAAATAATAACTAGTAGGTGGAACCCCTTGTGACTCCCTTTAGTTCTTTAAAAAGCATAATACAAATATTTAATCATTCAAACAAATCCCTCCTTGTGTCTCCCATTATCACTCATAATTTGACAATTTATAACAATGATAATTTAAATTATTTCCAAAAATATATTATCCATATATCCAAAAAATAGTGTGTTGTCCAAAATTTCAGAAGTCAACTGTTCTAACCAATCAATAAATAAAAACACTTAAAACCTATATTTTCCAGTCTGGGAGGCAATCTTTCCCTTGTTTTTGTTGTCACCCTTTGATCTCTCTGAAGTTTCCTTAGGCTGTGTGGAGCCTTTATGCCTAATCTCACTAATAACATGAGAGAAATCATCTCTCAAATGCATGTGGGATGACATTGATTTGGCAGAGTCATTTGAGGGAGAGGAGGGGGCAGCAACGACTTTTCCTTTGTTAGGAGCATGTTGGCCCTCAATTTTTACCTTTTTCTTTCATGGGAAGACTATACGGGTGAGTGGAAAGGGGTAGCTTGGACAATTTGATTAACAGGTGGAGGAGCAGGTAGAGACAAGTTCGACCAACCACGATGTTGACAGACTGTCAGGTGGATAATCTCTTGTCATCTGTCATTTTCAGAGACTTCGGGTTGTAACGAGACATGAGGGGGCACTGGGATACCAGGGACATGTGGGGCTTGGAAGGGAGGCCTTTCTGGCCTAGGTTGGGCCACTCCTTGCCCAATAAAACTTGAAATAGTTGTCTCAACTCTTATGAGTCTGCATCAAAATGTATAGAGAACCTTGGCCTTCTAGGGCCCCTGCTCCAATTTCCTCTTCCTATGTTACCCCTCCCATGGATACCTCTGCTGAAAAATCTCATTCCTCTATGCATTATTGATTAGCAAATAGTTTCTTCAACAACCATATATGACACATCTTTTAAATATGAAACAAAGTTTGGCTCAGAAACACATCAGACTCATGCAATCCAATCCATACAATCGTTTAATACTTTTCAATGAGTAGGACGTGAATAAGGGTTATGGGATATGTGAGGGATTGTATTACTAAAAAATTGTTAAAATCAAGGGGAATAGATCATGATTACTGCTCAACAAATCATCAAACAATCAACTATATTGTAAATCAAAAGAATAAATCATTGTAATTAATCCATGTGCCATCCTTTAATTGGATTAATACAAAGTTTAACTTAACTATAATTTAATTTTAAGAACATGAAGTGGATAGTGAATATGGGAAGGTGAGGAGATTTTTAATATGCGAAAAAGTGAGAAAATGGTTGGGAAAAAAATGAATATTGTCCTTAAAGCAAATTAATTAATCCATAAAAATAACTATGTATTCAATACAAAAGATACCAATCCCAATTGACAATTACTGTGTGTGAAAATTGTTCACTGTCCACATTCAATTTCTTCAAACTCTTCAATTACCAAAGTCTATAATCATACTCAAAATCACCATGCCTTTCAACAGTCTTGTTAAGAGAATAGTTGGTTTCTTTCATTTCCTTTCCTTTCATTTACACAAAATCCAAAAGAAACACACAGTCACATTGGTCCATCGCTATCCATCATATATCACTATAAAATATCAAACATTGTCCATAATTCACAATTGCCCAAGTAAAACATATACACAGGTATTTTTTCCAAATTGAACAAAAGTTTAAAACCTTGCCCAATTTCATGCCTTTTCATTATAACCAATAAAACTTTGCAATGAAACCATAATACAAAAACCGAATTTTCATCACTGGTGGTGCAATTTAAATCAAACATGTGTGATACCTCCATAATCCATACACAATAAACAACGAAATCACAATCATCAATTTCCATAATTTTCCATGATCTCGATCGGGACTAGTGAAACACACAACAATCACCAATTCACAATTGACACCAAGCTATAGGAACACAATGATCCAACACATAACAAAAAAGAGGCAACCCTCTGACTGTACATTATCATTGATTCCAAATCAACCAATTTCATCAAAAACATGAGCTAGGTTTTTGACGCAACTGTCATAACGAAAAGGAGACATCCCCTTGGTTGTATATCATTTCTCATCTCTGATCACAAATTTCCAACTAAATCAATCAACAAGTTCAATATAAGTACTCAAAGAAACTATCATAACAACTCAACCAATCTATGATAGTCAACAAGATACCTGATAAAGTGTGAATATTTGGGTTATCAAAATCAGGCTCTGTAAGAAGTAATCAAGAGTTTGCTTGGTCATCAAAGCACAAAGAGACTAGAGGTCGAACATATCAACAATAGGTAGAGACCCTTTAGTACAAGAACGGTGGAACTAGAGGGCTTCTTATAACTATCGGTATATGTAATGGTGCGACAGATCAATGTTGGGTAGGGTATGGCAATGATGCAGAGGAGCAACAAATTCCCACTAGACAGTAGAAAGTACCCAGAAAACACAGAGGCATAATCCTCGTGCAATTCAAAGACTGAATCAATGGATAACAATGACGTGGGTATGTTGGCCCGAGGCATAAATTATATCACCAAACCACCATAAAGTATACATATTGGCATAATGGCTACCCTATAACCAACTTATGAGATACGTTGATGCCAATACCACAAAAATAAACCCACGACCATGGCTATGGAAAATAAACAGTGACCAAAAAGGTAGTTTGAAAACATACACAACAACCATAGCAGTCTGAATACAACCAGACATGGTTACCCATAACTTTGAGGAAGCGGCCAACCAGGCTAAACAAAGTGAAACCCTCCAACAAAAAACCCATAACCACTTAAAACAACATATATTCATCATGGTTTTCACCACATAGAACAACCAGTGAATGCATAATTCACCCAACCAATCTTTTTTCTTGCAAACAAAATAACCACACAGTCATTACAGAGAGAAGACCCATGCATTTACACAATTTCCAATCTCATAAAAACACAAACCAACACATCACTGAGCCATCATTCGTTCATACATAGAGCAAAATTCATGGATGGGTGAAAAGAACCATGCATGTAACCAATAGCTTTAAAAAGGGTGAGTTGGCCGAGAAATTCCTTCCCAGGCTTGGATCTCGAATCTTAACCACTAGTAAAACTAAATGCAACAATAACCATGCTAGGGTGATGGCCCAATGGGAGAAGTATGGAGTGACGTGAATTTACTTCACGTCACTTCCATCTTCCTCTTTATTCAATTCGAAGTACACAACAACCAGCAACCACCAATACATTAACCATTCCATTAATTCCAACCATTGAAACTTGCGACCATATTGCTTGCCAAATGTGCCACCCAAAATTCATATTAACCATTGCCAAAAACATACCATACCATATATCAAATTCACCCAATATAAATCAAATGAAATCGCATAGCCACTAACCATTTGTAGTTAGGATTAATACTAACTTATTTTCATTTCATTTGCACATAACTTCTTAACATAGCATAGTATAGTCCCTTTCTTTGGATTTTTTCATAACTCTCTTTCCATTTCTTTTGTTTTATGTTGTTACTAACATGTGTCTTGTGTAGGTGTATCCAGGCAATAATCATGGTGATATAAACAAATGTAAAAACCATAATATATATGCCAATCATAACATAAAATTAAGCTTTGAATAACAGAACATCCATAAAATGCATCATCCACCTGTCATTATACCAAAAACCAAAGCCAATACTGCATCATGAACCATATAAGCCCCTATAATTAGTATCAAAACAACAGGATAAAAAGTGTGATATGACTATCTCTGAGCCTCCAGTCTACAAGTGGGTCCCACCTACTAGTATTATATATTATTAGCATAGTTTAAATAATAGGCTTTAGCAATACTTTGTGGGAAAAATTCTTCATTTCTATTTTTATCGTCAACACCTCGTTGGTTCCAGTCCTCCCCAGGAGGCATCATCATATCCGGGTCATGACAGTAGTCCATACCCGCGTATGGATACCTCAATACCACCTTTGGAATCTGTCGCCACACTCGCGCCATCGTGGCCGTGAAATAGTGGCCACCCTCTCCCCCTCCGTGTCAGGCCAACACATGGGCCCACCACATTAGTCGTGTCTCTCATGGCCCCATGGGATTGAATATAATCCTCAGGTGAAACAGAGGCACCCTCTCTAGAAGCCAGGACACCAGAATGGACCGAAAAGCGAAGTCACCAGAGTCGGATCATCAAAACCGATTCATGTGTCCCATCATCCTGGTGTGCAGAAGCAAACCCCAGGAAAAAAGGCCCCCATCAAGGACCCACTCTACTATCCTTAGTTGACCTCCAGTGATCTGTTGAGTCTCCAGGGATCTGTAGATCCTCACTACCATAGCGTCGATGCACTCTGTCAGAAGATCATCGATCACCTCAATCCGGATGACCAAACCCGACATCGGGTTCAGCCCCAAGCAGTGGCGAACCACCAAGTCACCCACTCGCTCATCCCCTGATAGCTGGGGGTCAAAAGGAAAGGCCATCTCTTGGAATGGGATCCCAATTAAGAAATACACATCCTCGACGATTGAGAATGTCAATTGTTGTCCTATCACTATGAAGCATTGCAGATCAGTTCTCCACATCGCAATCAGATACTAAAGAAGGAAATACTATGACTGTATTAGAGGGAAGTCAAAGAACTTGAGAAACCCAAAGGATTCCAAGTGTCTTTGCACACTCGGCTACTCTCTCATCACCTCCCATAGATGGTCCCAGTGACACTCTCTCTAGTGCACTGGAATCATGCTCTCGTAATATGTTGATCACCTGCATCCACACAGAAACACTTGATCAACATCATAATCCATAAAAAAGAATCAAAACATTCAAAAATTTCAACCCATTAGCCTTGCCTCCAGTGAACAGATTTCACCCAAACATGTGCGCACATGTGTGCACCTATTATTTACATAGTTGTGCACTAATGCGTAGTTGTATGAGAAACATATGCACATCAGTGCACAGATTTCAGTCAGACAGGCACGCATCTCATGCGTGCCTATTTTTCCCTCCCCCACGCCCAAATGCATGGCTATGTCAAGCATAGCCGCAAACTATATGCTGAAAAAGGGATTATACATGTGCAAATGTGCACAATTATTCCTCCTTTTCACGTGCCTTGGTGGACCCCTACCCAAAATAAATCCTGTACAGCCCTTCGTATAGTTCCTACCCACAAATTAAGCATTTCACAACATGCAGGAGGATAGGACCACTAACCTATCTCTCACCACTCCCAGATTGGTAGTCTCATCCTCCTGTTGTAGGAAAATCTGCCTGCGGACAAGTAGATCGACCTCTAAGGCTTGACCTTAACCCTAGACAGAAAAGTGCTTATCATGGACACTGAATTTCTTTCGAATCTATCTAAGCCTAATGCATGAGAAGGAAGAGTAA
>ML837430.1:47455-70760 GCA_009831015.1 Picea engelmannii | reverse complement strand
GTGAGTGGTGAGGATTGGGGCGATGGATGCCCTGGTACATCGTTGTGTGGAAATGATGATTGTGATAGTTTATGCGTCGCTCATGACTCAACGTATTAGTGGCGACCAACTGAAGATCATGAAGAAGGCACTAGGGGGTGAGCATTTTTCCTGGGGCTTGATGTTGCATGTCAAGATGGTGGGACAACTCACCAAAAGTCGAGTGGCTGACTCGGGGGATTTTTCTTTTGGCTCTATTCTGGTGTCTTGGTTTCTAGAGAGGGTGCGTATGTTGTGCTCGAGAGTTTTGTTAGACCCACCGAGAGCACGAGAGCCATGACTATGGCGATGGGAGACGATTTTGGTCCGTCTTGGGGGTGGGGAGGGTGGCCATTACTTCATGGTCAAGGCTGCACAGGTGTGGCATCAGATGCCACAGATCATATTCTAGTTTCCATACAGTGGGATAGATTTCCGTGATGACCCCGAGATGATATTACCCCCGGGAGAGGTATTCGACCGTTGAGGTATGATGTTATTGTTGCTGGTTTTTTATTTGTTTAGATAGTATAGCATATGGTTGATATTTGTATGGATGTTGATTCTATGATGTGTTTGTTTGTCTAGATGTGGGACTGCATGGATGAGAGGTCAAGCTGATCAGAGCGTCATCCTTCCAGGGGCCTGTGAGACCACCGTGGGGAGAGTCGCGATCAGGGGAGAGGTGACGTCGAGAGGATGTTGGGGCAAGGCCCGATGATGATGATAGAGAGTCCAAGAGACACCATTATGAAGACCCTGGTGTTGGGCCATCACATGCTCCTCCGGTCGAGGTTGGGAGAGAGTTTGATGATTCCCGTCGTCGATTAGAGGTGGTTCTATGGGGAGTGCCCAAGGGGATGTGGGTGTGGATCCAGGATGAGGGGATCCTAGAGTAGTGTATTGGGCTACTGGCAGAGTCGCAGACCCTGATCCATAGAGCAGTTGTAGCCGGAGCTGCGATGATTGGGCGGTTTCCCCCGGGACCTGAGGAACCTATAGCTGGTGGGGCACCTTCGCTAGAGGGAGGACCTGGTGCTGGAGCACTAGAGGCACACTGAGGGCTGCTAGATATGTATTTTTGTGTTTGATATAGGCTGGTGAGCCCATTTTTCATAGTTGTGACATCTAGTTTTGTATTGATAGGGATGAGGTGACTCACCTGCCTACGGGCGATGTACTATTTTTTGTAAACACTTATAAAATTTTGACATATATATATATATATATATATATATACATTTTGGGATCTTTGTGATGTGCATATGTGTTGATGATTTTTAATGTAGTTGATGATGTCTAATCTATATGCTGTGACAGACTTCTAATGGTTTATGTCTATGTGAAGATGTCTTGATGTGATATATGCCAATCTAGTATAATGTTATCCATGTTATCTGTTATTTGATTGAATTCTCTTGGGATATGTGTAAATGTGATGAAATCAAAATGTTGAGATAAAATTCTAACCTACAGGTATTTGCAAAAGAGGCAAGGATCACAGACACGGTACACATTGTTGAGCTAGAGGACGACAAGTTAGGAATCTAATAAGACGCTAAGGTGAAATATATGACGATGATTGGCCTCGATGAGGAGACCAATGACGGTGGTGTATTCTGCTTGATTGTTGGTGGCTGAGTGTAAACATATGCCGCTGGTGTGGAGCAAATCATGTGAAGGTGAATAGAGGGCCCAAGAAGCCGAAGCGAGATTTTGTGTCTAGTGGATAGCTCCATTGGCGTAACCGATGTGGTAGGCCGATGGGGGTGGCATATGTCAATAACATGAGTGATATATTAGACATGAGTTATGGATAGAAGAAGATTAAAAACTCTACAAAAGATGTACAAAAAAGAAAAATCCTAGTGTAGTATGGCTACGCTCAGGTGTAAAATTTATTTAAGTACAACCCGTTGACGGGTTCTTTGAGAGGATAGCCTTCGGGGGAGGCCGGGATGTATGCGCCTTTAGTGAAGCAATGTGGGATGATGTATGGTCCATGCCATAGGGACTCAAATTTTCCATGGCCAAGGGTATCGTGAGCGACATCGTAAGAAAGGACGAGGTCACCTTCGTTGACTGAGCAAAGGTTGACATGGCGATCAAAGGTGGCCTTTGACCATGTTTTGGCTGCCTCATTGTTTTGTAATGAGGATCGATGATCTTCATGCAGGGACTCTAAGTTCAGCAAATGCTTCTCTATTGGAGAAGTGTCGGGTAATAGCTCAATGGCGGTGCGTAAGGTGGGAATTTCGCACTCGATGGGAAGAGTGGCCTCAACCCCGTTGACTGGATGAAAAGGTGTGAAACCAGTGGAAATTTTGACTATTGTGCAATAATCCCAGAGTGCAGAAAATAACATATGATGACAATTGGTTTTATGTTTGTTAAACATGCGCTGCAACATGGTTTTGAGGACCTTGTTAACTGCTTCTACCTGTCCATTGGACTAAGGGTAGTATGGTGAGGCAAATTAGTGGGAGAAGCCTAACCTAGATGAGAGTTCAATGAAAATCGCATTCTCAAAAGGTTTCCCATGATCAGAGACTAGTTGGAGTGGTACTCCAAAGCAGGATATGACATGGTTAAAGAAAAAACATGTTGTTGTGTCAGCGTTGTTGTTGAAGGTAGGCATGGCTTCAACCCAATTGGTAAAGTAATCGACTGCAATGAATATGTATTTGTCTCCATTGCTTGATGGAGGGTTACAAGTCATGAAGTCGATGCCCCATTTACAAAAGGGACCAACGATGATGACTCGGTGTAGAAGAGAAGGTGGTTCTCTTGCTTTGGTGGCATAAAGCTGGAATTTATCACATCATTTCACGGCATGAATGAAGTCATGAAATAATGTAGGCCAAAAGTATCCTGCGCGGATAATTTTCTGAGTGGTGGACATCCTTGAGAGATGGCCCTCGCAAGCGTCGTTGTGGTAGTTGTTCAAGACTCTATCGACCTCGTCAATAGTCAAGCATCGATGGAGTATGGTGTCGACCCCTCACCGATATAAGATATCCTTGATGAGGAGGTAGTGGGGTGCCTGGTGACGAATACGTCGACGATCATCTCTGGAGAGGTGGTTTCTAAATTATTGTTTTCAGAGATAGACGAGAAGATCGCCATACCAAGGGTCATCCGAGGGGATGTAAAAGAGATGTTCATTGGGGATGTCGGTATTGACCGGTGCACTGGTAGTGTTGGAGGGAAATGTCATGATAAGTTTTGTGAGGATGAGAGATTTCTTTCTCTTGGGTGTTGAAAATTCGAGATTGTACTCCTGAAGGATGACGATCCATCAAGCAAATTTACCGTTAATTTTTTGACGACTGAGAAAGTATTGTATGGGGTTGGAATCTACTATGAATTTGGTAGTTCGAAGCAGAATGTAATGGCATAACTTCTGGATTGCAAGGACGACTGCAAGGGCCATTTTCTATTCATGATTGTATTTCAAGGGTGTCCTTGAGAGGATTTTACTAATGTAGTAAATGACATGCTCACAGTCATCATCCCCTATTTGAATGAGAACTCCTGCTACTGAGATAGCTGAGGCCGATATGTAGAGGATATAGTCGCAGTTATAGTCAGGTGGACTAATCAAAAAGGCATTGGAGAGTGTCATTTTAAGATTATCGAAAGCGTTTTGGGCATGTTCATCCTAGTGGAATGGGATTTCATGGCGTAGTAAGCAAAGGAAACTATGTGCTCGAGTGGCATAGTCTGGGAAAAAGCGTTGAAAAATTTAGATTTTTTTTGTAGGCTCTCCAGTTGGCATAAATTCTGAGGAGGGGGAATTTTTGTGATGGCTTGGACTTTGAGGGGATCCACGGTAATACCACATTGGGAAATAAAACCCAATAAGGCGGCCAACAGTGACGCAAAATACACACTTGAGGGTATTCAAGCAGATATTGTACTGATGACACCTTTGAAATATGAGTCGAAGATCATCAAGATGTTGAGTGTGCTTCTTGGATCGAGTGTTGAGGTCGTCCAAATATGCGAGGATGATATGAGATAGGTCATGAAAAACGTATTTAATGGCCCATTGGAAAGTGGCACCAGCATTCTTGAGGCCAAATCGCATGACGCGATACGCAAAGGTGCCCTAAGGGGTAGTGAATGTGGTCTTGTATTAGTCGGTGGGGTGAATTTGGATTTGGTTTTAGCCAGAGAAATCGTCCATGAAGGACAAAGCCTCATGACCTACGCAATCATCGATAATTTGGTCGATGAAGGGCATTGGAAAGTTGTCTTTGGGATAGGCGTGATTGAGGTCGCGGAAGTCCATACAGACACGGATAGTGCCTTGTTTTTTGTTAATAGGGATAGGCTTGGAGACCCATGACGTATAGGCGATGGACTAAATGATCCCTGCAGCGCATAATTTGTCAATCTCGGCTTTGATGGTTGCTTCTTTGGATGGGTGTAGCGGTCGTTGTTTTTGGCAGACATGTGTGATATCAGGCCAAGTGTTGATGTGATGTTCGACGATAGAGGGTTCAAGGCCGAGAATCTCCGTGTATGACCAAGCAAAAATTTCCCGATATTTCTGGAAGAAATCTTTGTAGGCAGTAATTTCTTCAGGAGTGCATGTGGCACTGATAGTGATTTCCTCGACGACTCTCTTTTTTATGGAAATATCAGTTTTAATGGTGGGGGAAATGTTGGCCATATTACCTTCTTCAAAAGAATCAGGGGCAGGGATAGGGTTCTTGAACCAGTCGATATGCCCTGATGGGATAAAATCCTTGGTTTTGACTGCGTATATGGGGTGTTGGTTAGGAGGCATGAAGGCTTCATGTGAAAGGAAGAGCGATCGGTGGTGTAGCGCATCCCATGGGTAGTCGGGGGTGATTAATTCCTCGAGTATGTCCTCATCACAGTGGAATTATCGGGAATACAAGGGATCCATAAGAGGAATATCAGTGACTGTCACTATGTGATTGTTTTCTGGTGATGAAGAAGTGGGGGGAGTGATCCAAGGATATTGTGATGGTTTGCTCGACATAAGCCAAATATTGAGATACTGAGGGTTAAAAATGATAGTCGAGCATAAAATTTCCATGGGGAAATGAATGGCGGAATTGGGAGGATTTGGGGGTAAATCCTCGTATAAGTCATCCAAGAACCATGGGGGAGTAGGGAGTGCCTCAGGTTTTGGTGAAAAGATATGAACCATAGAAAGTGATGGGGTAAGGGTATTCACTAGTTCTGCTGGAGGAGAGGGTGTATGATTTTGAATAAGGGCCAGTTGGCGATGCCTGTATTCAATGATCATAGGACATTGATATGTGAAATGATCGAGTGATTCTCATAAAGAGCAAGGACATCTCATTCATTCATTGACTGAGGTCGTGACATAATGGATGTTGGTGATGTGATTTGGGGTGGGTCCTTTCTAAAAACTCTGGCGTATGACTGTTATCGTCTGCTAGAATTGAGGTAACATTGGACAATGGTGTGTGTAATGGCGATATTTTGAACAGATGGCACATGCGAATTTGGTTCAAATTCCTTTGTTACTTGTGTTCTGGGAGATAGCGGCAATACTGGAGGAAGCGATGAGAAATGGTGATGCTCAAGGGATTTGAATGAGATTACATAACTCAAGGACAGATGGGAACTTGTTGGTGGGGTGTCCGTATTTCTCGTAGAGTGCACAAGGAGGTTGTATGCAAGGAGGTGTTAACGCTCTATAAATTTCCTAGAGGTTGTCAAAAAAGAAGAAATCTATGGGAGGTAACTTTATCCAACCACTTCGAAGCTAGGATCTAGCCCTACCAGCTTCAGAGAGGGATCTCTTTGTATGATTTAGATATGTTTCAAATTTAAAATATTAGGCTAGGTAAATAAAATATGTTTGTTTTGTTTGTTGTAGTTTTCATTGGGTTGGCTGAGAGAGCTTTACACATCCATTGGGATATGGGGTCTGTATCATAAAATGAAATCTAACCAGAAAACAAAGAAACCTTTCACTAGGCGAGATAATGTAATCATTGGATTCTTTTAATAGCATAAATGAGGAATAGAAAAAAAGGCGAGAATGTCAATTACAACAAAGAAGCAGTTAAGAATTTCTTTATCGTAAAATCAGAAGATGAAACACTAAAATATTTTAAAGTCAGAAACAAGGTATACAAAGATAAATCCTGCAACGTTCATTACTTTCAAAGATTAGATTTAGAAAAAAGTGCGAGAACTAAGAAAGAATAACATTTAACTTAGAAAGGAAAACATCACTAATGAGTACATGCAAGAATCTTTTGAAAATGCCTCTTTGTATTAATGGAAGATCTCTTGAAAAATATTACAGTTTGATAACTCGCAGAGCGTAAAGATCAACCCTCAATACTTCAAAAAGTGAAGTATTTATAACCCAAAATTACAATCGATCCTGTCATTAAAGATCAGGACGTGGTAAATCTATTTTTAACTTAATTAACTTAACAAATTACAAAAATCTAGGAAATTGTTTGATGATGTGTCGAAACTTCATGTTATTTTCTGGGTGAACCATTGGTGAGGCCTCTGCATGACCTCGTTTGACTGGATAGCTGACTGGGTTGGGACAGCTCACCGACTACTCAATCAGGTTGCAAAGATCTTCCCATCGAAGATGACTGGGAATGCTGACCTTGAGTAACCTTCGGTAGACTTCATCCATCTCTATGTACTTGGCAAAAGTAGGCTTGATGATGAAAATGTACCATATCTCATGTTGTATGCTGATGTCCAACTGTAGTGCATATAGGAATGCCTTGCCAGTGATACTTCCTTGAATTCCTAAAAATTTCGAACTATCCTTAGCCACATCAGCTAGTCTCTTTTTGTAATCGAGGAGCGTCATCAATTTGTCATTTATCACCTTCAAACCAAGAAGACCTTTCTTCTGTAGAGCCTCGATCTTGCTAAAAAACCTTTGTACCCCTAGGTCCATAGCCTGAACCTTTTCTTCCAGCTGAAGCATCAGTCCTCTCTTGGTCAAGACTCTCTTGACCTCAAGGATGGTCTCCATTCTATCCTCAATTCTCAGCTCTTCCAACTCCTCTCTGGTTTTAGAATTCAAGAATTTGATGATTTCATTAGCCTCTATGGGCATCTCTCCCAGCTCTGATCTAATCTTCTCGATGACTTGTTTACTTCTCTATACCAATTCATTTTGCTCAAACATAATCTGTATCATTGGCCATATTTCATTCATAGACTTGGTGATGTCTGTCCAGACACTTTCTTTGACTTTGTCGGTGTTTTTCCTACCACTGTTTTCTTCCAAAGTTGTTGTAACTCTTGTTTGAGCTGGTCTGATGCTTGTTTTTCCTTGGAGTAGCTATTTTGGTAAGAAGATTTGAGTTCCTGAAGGTTCTCAATCTCCTTTTTGAGCCTGCTAATATCTGTCTTCTACAGATTCATATCTTCCATAGATTTAGCCAATTCAACTGTCTTTTCCAGAGACATCAGTGGATTCACTGATGGAACTTTTGCTAGTGACGTTGTGCTCACTCCTGAGAGTGGAACTACACTCAATGGAATGAATTCCATGGGTTTTGACTGTTCTTTCTGTTTCACTAGCTTCTCCATTTCAGCCTCCATTTCCTTCAATTGTGCATTCTGACCATGATCAACTTAAGCATCTCATCTTTTTCTCCTTCTGTCTCCACAATTTCCTTTGCTTGCAAGTCTACTGTTGGTGGCAGCTTCAATTGTTTCCTCAAAGACATTATGTCGTCATTTTTCTTCTTGATCATCTCCTCGAATACTTTCACATTCGAGGGATCATACCCGATCTTGAGGACCAGTTCCTCCAACATCTTAATCCTGTTATCCTTGGAAAAGGATGATATTTTCTCCAATTTCAACTGCGTCTGGACTTTATTCAGAGACACTTGTAACCTGGACGCAGTAGTGGAAGCATGTGCCAATGTGGAGAAAACCAATTCCCTAGTTTTCCTGTGGAGATCCATTTGATCAGATGGATGCACGTCCTTAGTCTGGAATTCAAAAGTTGCCCTTTTGTAATTAGTGATTACCTTTGGGTCTAGCACCTGAGGGCAAATTCTAGGAAGTGGTAAATCTGGGGGAAAACATACAAGGGTAGGTTGGACTCCCAGAGTCCAATTTCGTCACTCTGGTCCAGGAAAACTTCTTTAAGCCATGACTGTAGGTCTGTGAAGTCGAAATCACACTTTGTGTCTATGATTAAGTAGTCTTTTTAGGCCAAAGGAATCCCGTCGAGGTCAACACGAGGCGGGAGAAACGGATTCTCCTCACCTTTTGTTCATTTTGACTTTAGTTCCATTACTGTAACAATACCTACAAATAAAACAAAAGTTAGCAGGGACGAATGTAGATGTGGGCAACTGACTATAATGGAGAGGAAACCAGGGTAAATTCTCTGGTGTGATGAGTGGGTAAATGGTGAAGGAATGAAGAGTGAGGGTAGTTTTGAGTAAACAGGTATCCGTTGGGGCACGGGAGACGGGTCAGCTGGTTAACGGATAAGTTATCCAGTAATAAATGCCCAATGGGTCATTTAGAATGTGAGATGGTAGGTGACAACAACTGAGGCATATGGATAAGTGACGTGGCAGTTATCGATTGGGGGAAAATACCATGGTGAAAGGACTTGCCACGGGTGAACGAGGGAGAAGGATTGACGGAGTTACGGGATGTGACTCTTATGGAAAATGTGTATAATGACATCATGAGGTGACGAGGTATGTTAGATAGTAATAGGCCATGGGATTTGGGACCAATAGATTCATGCGACGTATATATAGGGGGCCTGCCAGAGTAAAATTCCATTCTGGACCCATCCCCCACCATTAAAGGTAGATCAGTCGGGGGGGTCCGAAAAATACCTTGAGCCGTTGATATGCGCACTTTCCTTTCGACCACAGATCTGTGCGTGATCTTTAACACACATTCTGGACCCCCCCCTCCCCTCCATTAAAGGAAGAATGGATGGGGGGGGTCCAGAATCCAATATAGACTGTAGATATAGGCATCGAAACTTGGGCCATCCAGATGTGCGCATACATTATCTCCGATTCCGGACCCCCCCCCCCACCATTAAAGGTAGAATGGTTAGGGGGGTCTAGAAAGACTTGTCCACCGTAGATCTGGGTGTGATCATCTAAGTCGTTGATACATGAGCAGTGCATAAATGCGAGCACAAAAGCATATGTTCCCAGAGAAACTTAGGATATGTGCATATGGTGGGTTTTCCAAATCTTTCACATGTTTAAATCACCAAGGGGTTAGACAACCAACCTTTTAAGCATCCAAGACATGGTCCAACATTGATCATCG
This sequence comes from Picea engelmannii, assembly GCA_009831015.1. NCBI lineage: Eukaryota > Viridiplantae > Streptophyta > Pinopsida > Pinales > Pinaceae > Picea > Picea engelmannii. The sequence goes on along the minus strand of ML837430.1, from coordinate 61,427 downwards.
AGCTGGTTTTATTGAAATAAAGTAAACTACCCTATGTTCTAACCTAATTTCCTATGACAATTAGCCCAGATTAAACTGTTGGACTAAGAACTTACTCTATCCTGGGGCTATCTGACCAAGATTAGGCATTCTGTCCAGATTTATTCACTAACTAACCTAGATCACTTGGCTAAGATTAAACAGTTTATCCAAGCTTATTCACTATTCCTATCAACATCAATTTAAAATAACTTGGACATGCTTGAAAGGTATGGACCAAGTCATTGTTATTGCATGGGGCTCTATTGAATTTATTTTATGCCCCTCTTTTATTCTTTTTCTTTCTTTTCTTTTTTCTTTTTCTTTCTTTCTTTTTTCTTTCATTTCTCAAATTATTTGGAGAATGAAAAATCATTTGACAAACAAAAACACTAAAGATATAACATTTCAGTCACCAGTTGATCCTATAAATTATAGGGTTATAACAACGGCTCCACCTGGGGATGGTACTCTCCTTGTGAAGTGCCAAGAATCCTGATTCCTGATGTTCTGAAACTTTCTCCATAGTCGCCTTGGTCGTTTGATTGGTTTTATTTCAAAAAATTGGAAGACAATGGTCAGTGGATTAGGGCCTTCTCTCCGGGCTTCAACCACCTGGCCAAAGTTATTCACTCAGAAATTCTCAAGAAAAAATGAAAATGGCTTGTACAATGGAAAGTGTGACTTCAGGTCCCTACTGAGGCGATGAATAATGCTTCAACATTCTGCCATTTACAGGTCCTCCTGGCAGATCTGTCCCATCATTGTTGTTGAGCAAGAAGGCATTATTCCCTCTGAATGCTTGAATCATGTATGGTCCCTTCCACAGATTATCAAATTTTCCATGCTTTCCCTTGTCTTCATTTTGGGAATCCCATCTAAGCACCAAATCTCCTAGCTCGAAATCATCCTTCTTGGTTCTTTCGTCAAAAATCTTCTTAATGCTTTCTTGGACTACCTGAGTCTTGTTGTAAACTTCTTCCCTGGACTGTTGCAAATGGATCATTTGGTTGATCCTTCTTTGGGAGTCGTTCAGCTCGGTTTGCATATTTTGCAACAATTTTATGACGGGAACTCCTAAGGAAGTGGGAAAGACTGCTTATGTGCCATAGACCAACTGATATGGTGACATACCAATTGACCTTTTGGTGGTCAGTTTGTTGGCCCATAGTGCGAAAATCAACTTGTTATGCCATGAATTTTTGTTTTCTTGCAAAGTTTTCTTGATAATGTTTACCAGGGTTTTATTTGATGATTCTGCCAGCCCGTTTCCCTGAGGGTAGTAAGTTGTGGAATGACCCAAACCAATATGATACCGGTTGCAAAAATCTATTAGTTTCTTAGATCGAAAAGAAGGTGCATTTTCATTTATAATCTTTCTAGGACATCCAAAACGGGACAAGATATTATTTTCAAGAAATTTAATAATGACAGAATCAGTAGCTTGCCTGCTTAGTACTGCATCGATCCATTTTGTAAAATAATCCGTGGAAGTAAGAATCCACCTGTGATAGCCCGAAGAAGGAGGATGTATTTCTTCGATGAAATCTAATCCCCATTGCTGGAAAGGGGCCTCAATGGAGATTGGTTTCAGGGGTAGAGGAAGAAGTTTCCTTTTGCCTTCGAACAACTGACATTGATGACACAAAGTCACTTTATGATGCACATTAGCGAATAGAGTTGGCCAATAGAAACCAGCTCTGAGGATTTTTTTGGTTGTGGTCTTCCAACTCAGATGGCCACTACAATCTCCTACATGAAAATCCTCCAATACTTTGTCAGCTTCATCCTTCAATAGACAATTTAACAAAATACCTCTAGGATCTTTCCAATACAAATTGCCTTCTAGAATGAAAATTATTAATGCTTTTAATTTCAAAAACCTAGCTTTAGTTTTGGTCAGATCAAGGGGAGCATGTAAATTATGCAAAACAAATATCAGGTCTGCGTAACATGGAGAGTTGAGAAATACCTCCCTCACGCTTGGAGTCGCCTGATCACCTTGTTCATCTACTGCAACTAAGAAATTAATGTCAAGAGCATGGAAATTTGATTCAGCCATTAACTTTGATAGACCTTGACCTTTAATCAATTTAGTAGGCTTAATCTCTATGTCATACTCTAGAATGATAGCAATCCATTTTCCTCTTCGGTCGTCCGGATTGTCCTGGATTAAAATGTCTTTTACTACCGCATTCAGAACATATTCCATGGTGTGGGAATGGAGAATGTATACTCTAAAATCAATATGGCTTTCACCAAGGCAAATGCTTGTTTCTCCATTATTTTATAATTCAAAGCAACATCTCTTAAAGATTTATTGAAAAAGGATATGGGTTGTTCATACCCTTCGTTGTTTTTCTGTAGTAATACTGCTGCAATGGTATGTTCAGAGGCAAAAGAAAAAAGATAAAATATTTGGTGAAGTCAGGACTGATCAAGACTGGAGCCTGCGTGAGTGCGCGTTTGACTTGTTCAAAAGACTGCCTGGACTTGGTGTCCCACTTTATTTTTGTGTCCTTTTTTAACATGTTTGTGATGTTCCTGAGAAGCTCATCCAGGTTGGGTATGAATCTTCGCAGAAAGTTTATTTTTCCGACAAAAGACTGTAACTCTTTGATATTTATTGGGTGTTCTAATTTCTGAATGGCCTCGATTCTGCTAGGGTCTATTTTAATTCCATCCTTAGAGATTATGTTCCCTAGCAGTTTACCTTCCTCTAATCTGAAAAGGCTCTTCTTAGGATTCAAAGAAATCCCAATTTTCCTGCATTTCTCAAAAACTCGTCTGAGATGTCATAAGTGCTCGTCATCAGATTGGGAAAACACAGTTATGTCATCCAAATAGATGACAATAAATTTTCCGAGTTCTTCCACAAAAGCAATTTCCATTGCTCTCTGGAAAGTGGCCCTAGCGTTCATCAACCCGAAAGGCATTTTCACATACATGAAAGTACCCCATGGTGTTGTGAAAGCGGTTTTCTCTTGGTCATTTGGGTGAACGAGGACCTGATTATAACTCGAGAACCCATCCAGTAAAGAGATTTGACTGGATCCAACTACCCTTTGTAATATGTGGTCCATTTTTGGCAATGGGTAATTGTCCTTCAGAGAGACCTTATTCAGATTTTGGAAATCGATGCAAAGCCTGATTTCTCTGGATTTCTTTCGTGTTGGGACCAAATTTAAAACCCATTTGGAAAATCGTAATGGGACTATGATTTTAGCATCGTACATTTTTTTTATTTCTTTTTCTATCAGGGGAAGTAGCTTGGGATTGATTCTCCTAAGTTTCTGTCTGAAAGGTTTTTGATCTTTTTTTATTGGAATCCTATGTTGTATGATGCTAGTGTCATAAGCTTTCAAGTCCTCGTAACCCCAGGCAAATACATATTAATATTCCTTGAAAAGATCAATGTATTTGAGTTTCTTCTCAGGGGGTAATGATTTGGAAAGTTTCACCATCTTGGGTTTCTCTTCTATCCCTATATTACAATCTTCTACTTCTTGACCACTGGCTTCAATTTTTGGTTTTTTAGCTACATCATTAAAATCAAACAAGTCTTCTAAAGGAACTAAACACCTAGGTAAAACATTACTTTTTAAATGCAAAACATCAGCTTCTATCTCATCCTCACCTAACTCTCCTGAATCTATCTTATTTACACTATCATTTCCAGAATCAGGGCTTTTTACATTTTCATCTTCATTTTCTAAGTCTATGTTTGTACACTCAAAATCATTTTTACATTGTAGAAAATCTTCAATTTGATCATCATTACCAAATACCTGCCAATATCTGATGTTGTCTGGAACAGTTGGTCTGCACTTCACCTCCACTATGTATGGGTGAGGGGAATGAAAAGGTATCTTGCATGTGGTTGCTGACGTAGCTAACCCATCTGCTAAAATATTATGTCCCCTAGGCATCACCTGCAAATCAACTTCAGTGAAACATTTAAGGGTGTCCAAAAAAACATTCCTATAAGCTCTAAGATGGGGATGGTTTGCTGCATACTCACCTTTAATTTGTTTGATTATTAACTCATAATCATCTCTTACCATAATTATTTTGTCACCAACTATCTTTAGAAGTTTCAGACCAAGAATCAAGGCTTCATACTCGGCAATATTCTTAGTGCATTGAAAATTTAACTTGTAAGAATGGTTTTCCGAATACTTGGATCTGTGATTGTGCAACGAAACTCCTACTCCAACTCCTTCTTTACTTATAGCTCCATTAAAGTCCATACTCTAGAAATCCACTGGAAATTCTTCAGTTATCACATTTTTCTTTCTTTCTGCCTCAATGATTTCTTGGCCTTCGTTCAGACCAAATGTATCTTCTTATAGCTGAGTGATTTTTTCTCCCGTATCGTTGTCGTTATATAGGATAAAGGAATCCAGGTCGGAATGTGTAGAGTACAGAGGATAGTTATGTGGCTTTTCTTGGCTGCTAACCATGTATTTCATCAATGTTTCTCTATATAGTCTTTTTTTGTTGCCCAAAAGCTGGGAGAGTGGCATACGACATATCCAATTGCAAAGTACCTTTCAACTTGGACCCCAAGACCGGGACAACAACATACCATATTTTGGGGGAATGTCTGCCACCACAACATCCATGACCATGCTTTTTGTGGGAATCTTAACCAGGGTGATACAGAGATCCTTGATCAAACCGATACATCTGAATTTACTTGAGTCAAAAGAGTGTAAGTCCTTGTAAGGTCTAGTAACCTCAAGTCCCAGTTTTTCCATCACTGCTTTAGGCATCAGATTATGGGAAGCACCCGAATCTAACATAGAATTATGCAGAATCAGGTCGTGTATATTAAGGCTGATGTAAAAAGGAGCGACATCACCATTGTCGATCTGACCATCCACTTCAGGTACGAAAAGGAGTCTGGGTTGATCATCGGTAAGGTTTATAGTATCTGAATGATTCTCCAATCCAACAGTTAAGGCCTTCGTGCCTATATCAGGTTCAATGGTCAGCGTTTTAATCACCTGTGAACAGTAAGCGTCTTTTCTCATCAACTCAGAAAGGGGAATGGGAATTTTTACTTTGGCTAATTCCCCTTCAAGGCTAAAAGGTGTAGGTGCTCTGCTTTGGCTCAGTAATTCTGATTTGTCCACCACAATCTTCTGGTCAGAAGTATTTGATGGGTTAGTTGATGAAACCTCAGTCTGCGATGATCTTTTCATAATAGTAAGGTTTCTTTTTGTTGGAACTTCAGTATTACCTTTCTCAGGGCTCTTCTTGGTAGAAGGCTCATGGGATTTTTTTGGTTTCGACTATCTTCTTCATTTCGGTCACCTTTTTTAGATAACTTCTGTCTATATTTTTACTTTGCAGATTGTACTATCGGTGTACCTCCAAAATAGCATTTTCAAATGCCCGTTGTTCGACATCTTCAGCTTCTTTACTTACCTTTGTTTGAGAGAGAAGAAAAAGTTCTTGCTCTTCTTGGGTAAGGAAAATAGCTTTGTTATTGTGAATTCCCATGAGGTTTATGTTAGTATCCTCCAGTTCTTCAATTACTTCTTCTCCTTCATCGACATAATTTTCTTGATCAGGACCTCTCTGCTCCCTTTGATCCCTAGGATCTCTCTGCCTGATTTGAGAAGTGTTTCTTCTAAAGTTAGGATTCTGAATTTGAGGAGTTAGTGGGTTTTCTCTAGGAGGATTTCTTTCGGATATAGTAAGTCTCTCCATCATTCTTTCCATTTCTCTAGCCAAGGAATCCATTTTGGAATCGAAAGTTTATGTGGAAGGTTCCTCTTTGATTGTGACTCTCCTCTCTATCCTCTGTCGTGCCCTTTTTGCCAACAGGTTGGCCTCCACACTTATTGCACTTTTCTGCATGTCCTCCAGGGTGGTGGAGTTTCTTTCCCTTAATTGATACGACATATCGGTGTCAAAACCATCAGGGAATTTTATCAATGCCAAACCTTGTGGAGGTTTAATATTGGCTAGAATTGCATTGTACAGGTTATTGAAATGGGTGCAGTAATGTTGTACTGTCTCACCTTGATTTCTTCCGATGTTTTCGTATTCTAACAAGATTTGGAGAGGGTTTTTCTTTACCTCCCATCTGTCTAGAAAGCTTCTTTGAAATGTGACCAGGTCGAGCACTGAGGGAGCACGTAAACCTTTATACCATTTCTTAACATCACCCATCAAACTTTGTGCAAACAATCTCATTTGAACATCAGCGTCATCAACTTCCTACAGATCAAAATAATCATTCATTTTATCAATGTGTTGGTGTGTGCTCAAGGGTCCTTTTCCATCGAACTGTGGAAGTCTCGTTTGATAATCATGGGGCATAGAATGAAGAGGTGCGGCCAATACCAAGGGAGGATATCTGGCTGCCATGATAGGCGGAGCGGGTGGGACAATAACCTGGATGATAGATGGGATGGTAACAGAAGATGAGGATGAGGAGGGGCTAGCTGGCACAGAGTGAATGGTTTGAGGTTTAGCAGTGGGAGATAGAACTTCAGGAGTCCAGGGTTGCAAGACGGTTGGGTCCAGAACGGTTTCATCCACAAAGCTATAAGATTTCATTCTAAATAGGATTTGTTCAAAAAGGATGTCAAAGTCAAGATCCTGAAGGGAAAAGAGGTCCTATGGAAGAGAAGGGGACTTTTGAAGGGAATTATGACTTACTGAACCTTCAACAATGGTGTTTTTCCTGAGTAATTGTTCTGGATTATCAGTTGCTATCGCAGGTTCTGGGTCTGGGTGAGATCGAGTATAATCTCTTTTGGGAGCCGGATTTATTTTTGATTTATATATATATATATATATATATATATATATATATATATATATACTTTTTAGTTTTACGAATCCAAAAATAATATGTGCAAGTTTTTAACAACCTATAAACATTACTTCTTTCTCAAATTTGCAATATTTCAGAAGCATACTTTTCTTCTAGGGAAAAGAAGACGTGAGGTTAAAATTTGTTCATTTATGTTCCCCAGTGGAGTCACCACTATGGCGATGCTTTGTAAATTTCCTAGAGGTTGTCAGAAAAGAAGAAATCTATGGGAGGTAACTTTATCCAACCACTTCGAAGATGGGATCTATCCCTACCAGCTTCAGAGAGAGATCTCTCTGTATGATTTAGATATGTTTCAAATTTAAAATATTAGGCTAGGTAAATAAAATATGTTTGTTTTGTTTGTTGTAGTTTTCGTTGGGTTGGCTGAGAGATTTACACATCCATTGGGCTATGGGATCTGTATCATAAAATGAAATCTAACCAGAAAACAAAGAAACCTTTCACAGGGCGAGATAATGTAATCCCTGGATTCTTTTAGCAGCATACATGAGGAATAGTAGAAAAGGAAAGAATGTCAATTACAACAAAGAAGCAGTTAAGAATTTCTTTATCATAAAATCAGAAGATGAAACACTAAAATATTTTAAAGTCGTAAACAGGTTATACAAAGATAAATCCTGCAAAGTTTGTTACTTTCAAAGATTAGATTTAGAAAACAGTGTGATAACTAAGAAAGAATAACATTTAACTTAGAAAGGAAAACATCACCAATGAGTACACGCAAGAATCCTGTGAAAATGCATCTTTGCATTAATGGAAGATCTCTTGAAAAATATTACAGTCTAATAACTCGCAGGGTGTAAAGATCAACCCTCAATACTTTGAAAAGTGAAGAATTTATAACCCAAAATTACAAACAATCTTGTCATTAAAGATCAGGACGTGGTAAATCTATTTTTAGCTTAACTAACTTAACAAATTACAAAAATCTAGGAAACTGTTTGATGATGTGTTGAAACTTCATGTTGTTTTCTAGGTGAACCATTAGTGAGGCCTCTGCATGACCTCGTCTGACTGGATAGTTGACTCGGCTAGGACAACTCACCCACTACTCAATCAGGTTGCAAATCTCTTCCCATCGAAGATGACTGGGAACGCTGACTTTGAGTAACCTTCGGTAGAATTCATCCATCTCTGTGTACTTGGAAAAAGTAGGCTTGATGATGAAAATGTATCGGATCTCATGTTGTATGCTAATGTTCAACTGTAGTGCATCTAGGAATGCCTTGCTAGTGATACTACCTTGAATTCTTGAAAATTTTGAACTATCCTTAGCCACATCAGCTAGTCTCTTTTTTTAATCGGGGAGCATCATCAATTTATCATTTATCACCCTCAAACCAGGAAGACCTTTCTTCTGTAGAGCCTCGATATTGCTGAAAAATATTTGTACCCCTAGGTCCATAGCCTAAACCTTTTCTTCCAGCTGAAGCATCAGTCCTCTATTGGTCAAGACTCTCTTGACCTGAAGGATGGTCTTCGTTCTATCCTCAATTTGCATCTCTTCCAAATCCTCTCTCGTTTTAGAATTTAGGAATTTAATGATTTCATTAGCCTCTGTGGGAATCTCTCCCAGTTCTGATATAATATTCTCGATGGCTTGTTTACTTCTCTGTACCAATTCATTTTTCTCAAACATAATCTATATCATTGGCCATATTTCATTCATAGACTTGGTGATGTCTATCCAGACACTTTCTTTGACTTCGGCCAGTGTTTTGCTTGCCACTGTTTGCTTCTGAAGTTGTTGTAACTCTTGTTTGAGCTAGTCTGACGCTTGTTTTTCCTTGGAGTAGCTAGTTTGGTAAGAAGATTTGAGTTCCTGAAGGTTATCAATCTCCTTTTTGAGCCTGTTAATCTCTGTATCCTACAGATTCATCTCTTCCATAGATTTAGCCAATTCAACCGTATTTTCCAGAGACGTCAGTGGATTCGCCGATGGAACTTCTGCTAGTGACGCTGTGCTCACTCCTGAGAGTGGAACTGCACTCAATGGAATGACTTCCATGGGTTTTGACTGTTCTTTCTCTTTCACTAGCTTCTCCATTTCAGCTTCCATTTCCTTCAATTGTGCATTCTACTCCATGATCAACTTAAGCATCTCATCTTTTTCTCCTTATGTCTCTGCTATTTCCTTTGCCCGCAAGTCTACTGTTGGTGGCAGATTCAATTGTTTCCTCAAAGACATTATGTCAGCATTTTTCTTCTTGATCATCTCCTCGACTACTTTCACATTCGAGGGATCATACCCGATCTTGAGGACCAGTTCCTCCAACATCTTAATCCTGTTATCCTTGGCAAAGGATGATATTTTCTCCAATTTCAACTGCGTTTGGATGTTATTTAGAGAAACTTGTAACTTGGAGGCAGTTGTGGAAGAATGTGCCAATGTGGAGAAAACCATTTCTCCAGTTTGCCTGTGCAGATCCATTTGATCAGCTGGATGGATGTCCTTAGTATGGAATTCAAAAGTTTCCCTTTTGTAATCAGTGATTACCTTTGGGTCTGGCACCTAAGGGCGAATTCTGGGAAGTGGTGAATCTGGGGGAAAAGATACAAGGGTAGGTTGGACTCCCAGAGTCCAATTTCATAACTCTGGTCCAGGAAAACTTCTTTAAGCCATGATTGTAGGTCTGTGAAGTCGAAATCGCACTTTGTGTCTCCGATTAAGTAGTCTTTGTCGGCCAAAGGAATCCTGTCGAGGTCGACAAGAGGCAAGAGAAATGGATTCTCCTCAGCTTCTGTTTATTTTGACTTTGGCGCCATTACTGTAACAATACCTGCAAATAAAAAAAAAGTTAGCGGGGATGACTGTAGATGTGGGCGACTGACTATAATGGAGAGGAAAACAGGGTAAATTCTCTGGTGCGATGAGTGGGTAAATGGTGAATGAATGAAGAGTGAGGGTAGTTTTGAATAAACGGGTATCCGTTGGGGAGTGAGAGACGGGTCAGTTGGTTAACGGATAAGTTATCCAGTAATAAATGGCCAATGGGTCATTTAGAACGTGAGATGGCAGATGACAAAAACTAAGGCATACAAATGAGTGATGTGGCAGTTATCGATTGGGGGAAATGACCATGGTGAAAGGACTTGCCACGGGTGAATGAGGGAGAAGGACTGACGGAGTTACAGGATGTGACTCTTACGGAAAAAGGTGGATAATGATGTCACGAGGTGACGAGGTATGTCAGACAGTAATAGGCGGTGGCATTCAGGACCAATAGATTCATGCCACGCATAGATAGGGGGCTCGCCAGAGTAAAATTCCATTCCGGACCCCCCTCCCCACCATTAAAGGTAGATTAGTCGGGGGCGGGGGGGTCCGAAAAATACCTTTAGCCATTGATCTACGTGCTTTCCTTTCAACCGCATATCTGTGCATGATCTTTAGCACACATTCCAGACCCCCCCCCCCTCCATTAAAGGCAGAACAGATGGGGGGGGTCAGAATCCAATATAGACCATAGATCTAGGTGCCGAAACTTGGGCCATCCAGATGCGCACATACATTATCTCTGATTTCNCCCCCCCCCCCCCCACCGTTAAAGGTAGAATGGTCGGGGGGGTCCGAAAGGACTTGTCCACCGTAGATATAGGCATGAACATATGAGCTATTGATACATGAGCGGTGCATAAATGTGAGCACGAAAGCATATGCACCCAGAGAAACTTAGGATATGTGCATATCGTGGGTTTTCCCAAGCTTTCACATGTTTAAATCACCAAGGGGTTAGACAACCAACCTTTTAAGAATCCAAGACATGGTCCAACATTGATCATCAAGCTAGTTTTATTGAAATAAAGCAAACTACCCTATGTTCTAACCTAATTTCCTATGACAATTAGCCCARATTAAACTGTTGGAMTAAGAACTTACTCTATCCTGGGGCTATCTGACCAAGATTAGGTAGTCTGGCCAGATTTATTCACTAACTAACCTAGATCACTTGGCTAAGATTAAACAGTTTAKCCAAGCTTATTCACTATTCCTATCAACATCAATTTAAAAGAACTTGGCCATGCTTGAAAGGTATGGACCAAGTCACTGTTATTGCATGGGGCTCTATTGAATTTCTTTTATGCCCTGTTTTATTCTTTTTCTTTCTTTTCTCAAATTATTTGCAGAATGAAAAATCATTTGACAAACAAAAACACTAAAGAGATAAAATTTCAGTCACCAGTTCATCCTATAAATTATAGGGTTATAACAGGAGGGAGAGGAGATATGGGCTCTTTCTTCTTTCATCTGCCCCCATCTGTAGCGGTGGCATTAGCAAGAGGGGGTGACGATGTTGCTTCAGGAGTAGGTATTGGAATATGCATCGGAACTCCTTTGGTTTGAGGAGGGAGAGATGGTTGAGGAACCATTGTTGGTGGATGTAGATACCATACTGGGATTGTGAGCACCATATTGGGGAGGGTAAGCATTGTCGCTACTTGAAAATCTTGGATGCCTGGTGGGGGGTAGAAGAAGGGGATTTGAGTAATGGCTTGGGGAACTATTTTGCAAACTGGGGTATGGCCCTGGGGTGAGGGGAAATTGTGAACTGGTGGAGTTAATGATTTCTTAGGAGATTCTTGAGGGAGGAGCTCTGCAACTAGTGGGACATCAAATATAAGAGAAGCCTCACTGGGAGGAAGGGTATCCTTAATGGTAGTGCTCTTGGATGAGATGAAACCTACCTGATTGGAAGGATAAATGAGCGGTGGTGCACCATGGTAAGTACCTAATAAAGATGGGTCTTGGAAAATCCCGGGGCCCATATCAATGAGTCGATAGGCATCGGGATTAGTGTGGATGAAAGGGAGGATGTTATCAATGTTGGATGAAGGGTTGGGCTCATAATGTGATACTTGATCAATGGTAATGATTTTTCCGTTATGGGGGAACATCATGGTTTGGAACACAGAAGAGGCGACGAACTTCATAGCATACATGTAGCTATGACCAAACAAGATATTGTAGTCGATTGGGGCATTGATAACCTCAATGTCAATAAGAATGGTTTTTCCCCTGAGCTCGACAGGGACATTCTGGAAGAGTCCCTCGGAGGATGAGGGTCTTCCATTGTAGGCTCTTAAGGTAATGGAAGATGGTATAAGTTCATGGGAACCAAGTTTCTGCCATACATATTTTGACATAATGCATGTGGATGCACCCTCATCAATGATGCAGCGGTGAACTGTAATGTTTCGTATTTTAACTGGGATTTGAAAAGCGATGAGAGAGGGGAGACGAGGTTCTCTTCTATCGAGACCAAATGTGATGAGTCGGGTATCTGCAGGGTCGACTTCCCTGAGGGAAGAAAGTAACAACTTCCATTGGGTAGGACAAGTTTGAATGACTTCTAAGACTGACATAGTAGCAGGAGATTGTGCCAAATCATCGACCAAACTATAATTATGACTCGCCCTATCTTGAGGGTTGTGGACATTCCTGCGTAAGGGGATGCGAGGAATACAAAGGGGTGGGTCAATATTCGAGAGAGGAGTCATCAATGGGGGCCCAGTTATGATTGGGGGTGTGTCCAAGGTGGTGGGAGCAGACTCAGGAGTTGCGCGCTATTGACGACTGTGTGTTTGTAGAAGAACTTCTTCCTCACTAGTGAGGAGGATAGTACGATCGACAGGATTGCCCGTATTGGGATATTGTCCTATCTATGGTAGGGTAGGTTGCATGTCTTGTTAGGTGTTCATTACTCCCTAGTGCGGGATGGGGTTTTGCAGCACGACTGAGGGTGGTTGCTGCACATATTACTGTGGGGCCTGCTAGGGGGAAAGTGGTGTCGGGGGACGTGGTCCACTTATAGATTCTTTCATCTGTTTAAAGTCGACGATTTGGGGGCAATGGTGAGTATAGTGACCAAACTCACCACAAAGGGCAGAAGGGAAGTTGGTTCGAAGATTGTTGTTATTTTTCCCTTGGTATTTATTATTTCCCCCTTGAGGGTTTTGGTTCCCTATGTTTTGGTTTCCCCCAACAGGTTGGTTCTGCTGGGGTTTCTTTTGGTTTCCTCCTGGTCCAGGATTATTATTGTTTCATTTTTTTCCTTTCTTTCTGACATTGTTCAATTGATGGGATGGATTTTCCTTATTCAGCTGCTCAAAATTTTGATATTGTTGAATGGAAGAGGGCTGAACGAAATTAACCCCAGCGTGTGGGTGTCCTGGTGGTGGAGCCACAGGTTGTGGAGGGCCAGGAAAAATAAAGTATGAATTATGTTGTGGAAATGATCCATAAGGTACATAGGAAGGCATGGTGATCTCACTAGTTCTTAGGGTATAGTCTGAGGTAGAGGGAGTACCAGCAGTTGGTTGGATAGGTGGGTGTATTGGGGGTGTCGATATGGGTCCACTTATGGGTGGAGGCAGGGCAATAGGGTATGGTTGTTCATAAGGAGGAGAAGAATAATAAGGGATTCCTCCATATGGCAGCATATATTAGGGTGTTCCATACATGGGTGGTTGTTGAGGCTGTGGGTTGTGGTGTGTAGTGTTACCAATCAATCCATCTACTGAGTGAGACATCCCAGGTTTGTCTTGGCCAAATGGCATGGGTCTTGGGGCGTCCGGGAGTACCATGTATAAGTATCCAAACTGGGCATAAATGAATTCGAACTGTTGGGTTATGCTAATGGCTTCTTCTTCTTACTTGGGGAAGGTGGCGGCCACATCTTTGGCAAGGAGGGAAATAAGTGATTTGAGGAACCAATTAAGACATTATTGGGGGGTAACGTTAGCTTTCCAGAGACTATGTTGCCGACACCATTTGTGGATGCGGTCAGCAATATGTGTGGAGGCGGTTTGTTTGAAGTCTGAGAGTAGTTCAAGGCCATTGTCGTGATGAACAGGTAGTTGAAAGAAGATAAAAAATGCTTTGGCCAAGGATTCAAAAGTCGCGTGGGACCCAGATTTTTCTTCTATATACCATTTGGCTAATGGGCCAGTGAGAGTACGTTGAAATAACCTCAATCAGATGTAATCGTCCATGATGTTGTTTGAAGAACACCATAAGTGTTACAACCCTAAATTGCACCACACATGCGTACCTGGCATCAGGCCAACTCATATCCCTTCATTGCCAAAACATCTGCT
>ML837429.1:18362-34028 GCA_009831015.1 Picea engelmannii | reverse complement strand
AACTCCCCGTTATCTGGTTCTCTCATTTTCAAAACATAGAGGTTGTCAAATAGGGAACTGAAAATCTTCCAAGTCAAGTGTTCCAATCACCATAAGGCAAGGAGATACCCGTGAAGGGTTGAAGACCGAGGTCTAGTTGTTCTGTGCGTCCCCCCTGGTTGTTCTGGGATCCAGCCCGTGACCCATTTCTTAGGCCGGAAATCTAAATGTCGCACTTTGATCGAGGTACCTAGTGACCAAATTTAGGACATCTACCCAGGTGGCACTTGTGGGCTGCAATTGCACCTTGATTGGATTTTGTGTGGCTATTGGGAAATATCACCAGCTCTTTCGGGATATGCCCCCTTTACCCCTCATTATAACCAATTATTTCATCCTTAACTAGTTTCTCTTTTGGTGGCTTCAGACCCCACTGTTGAGTACTATTGGAAGGTCCAGTGTTGTTTGAGAGGAAGGACGTTACGTCTTCTAGGACACAAGCATTTTCTTTTTTTTTATTCCCCCACGCGAACAAAACCAACTTACCCATATGTATGCTTCTTTCTCATTTTATGTATGATACACATTTGATTATAGTTTGATTTGGATATATATATATTGTGTAAACATTCAACGCAAAAGGCTCTTGTTTCTATATTTATCTCACCACTTTTTGCACATATTCACACAGCTAAGTCTGACATCATAGGGGAACCACAAAACCCCTGTCGTTCACGATGCTTTCTCAAACTCCCTCCTATCTTAAGGGGAGTATCTGGTCGTTCCCGCTCATCGACACCTCCTTCACACACTCCTGTGAGTGCTACCATCTTAGGATCAACTTTTCTTGGTTCTACATTACTTGGATCTACTTCCCAAGGTCATCCGTTCACTCTCTCTCCTTTGCACGGAAGCGAGGGACCCACTTCCTCTCAAGGAGGGAGCACCAACCCACCTAGTCCCCATCAAGGGTTAGGTTCACAACACACTATGTCCGGAGCTAACCCTCCCCCCCCACTACATATGCCATATTTGGCCTCTCTCAACATACCAGATCTCACCAAACTCACCAATGATCCTATATTGCATGATCCCACATGGCCTACAATGCCAACAAAACTCCCTTCAGATATACCAAAGTTTGAAGGGAAGGCAGGGGATGACCCTGCCAACCATGTCATGACCTTTCATCTATGGTGCTCTTCCAATATCATTATGGATGATTCCATCAGACTGCGATTATTTCAATGCACACTCACTGGCCCATCAGCAAAATGGTATGTCGAAGAAAAATCAGGGTCCCACGCGACCTTTGAGTCATTGGCCAAAGCATTCTTAACCTTCTTCCAATTACCCATCCGCCACGACAATGGTCTAGAACTACTGTCTAACTTAAAACAAACCTCAGCCACACACATCGCTGACCACATTCACGAGTGGCGTAGGCGACATAGTTTGTGTAAAGCAGAAACCACCAAGCAACAGTGTCTCGACTGGTTTCTTAGATCACTTGTCTCTCTCCTTGGAAAGGATGTAGCTTCCACCTTCCCTCAGTCGGAAGAGGAATCCATCAGCAAGGCCCAACAATATGACCTCATTTACGCACAATCAGGGTACTTATACACGGTACTTCCTGATCTTCCAAAACCCGTGCCATTTGGCCAAGACAAACCTGGGATGTCTCACTCAGCAGACAGACTAATCGGTACCACCACACACCATGGTCCACAAACCCAACCACCACTGATGTATGGAACACCTCAATACCCACCAGCATATGGGGGCACTTCTTATTACCCCCCACCCCCTTATCAACAACCATACCCTATTGCTATACCTCCACCCATCAGTGGACCACCACCGACACCTCCCATACATCCACCTATTCCCACAAATAGTGGTACTCCCTCCACATCAGCTTATAGTACTAGTGAAAGCACTACACCTTCCTATGTACCTTATGGATCGGTACCACCACAAAATCCATACTTCCCGTTTCTTGGTCCTCCACAACCCATGGCTCCCCCACATCCACATGTGGGGGTAAATTTTGTTCAACCTTCTGCTGCTCAACAATACCAAAATTTTGAACAGTTGAACACAGCCAATCCAACCCATCCATCGAACAATGCCAAGAAGAAAGGACGGAACAGGAATAACAACAACCCAGATCAAGGAGGGAATCAACCCCCACAGCACCAACCAACTGGGGGCAACAAGAACCAAGGAAACCAAAACCCCCAAGGGGGCAATAATAACAAACGCCAAGGGCGAAATAATGTTAAAACCATATTCCCTTGTGCCCTTTGTGGTGATTTCGGTCATTACACTCACCATTGCCCCTAGATTGTTGATTTCAAATGGTTGAAAGACTCAGGTAGTCTTCCCCATCCTCCTACACAACCTGCCCCTCAGCAGGCACCACAACAATAAGTGCAACAACCCCCTCCCGTCGTGCTGCAAAATCCTATTCCACATCAAGGTGTGATAAACACCCAACAGGACACACAACATCCCCCACCTCAGGTGGGACAATACAACAACCCCAACAATCCAGCATAGCGTACAATTCTCCTCACCAGTGAGGAAGAAATCCTTCTGCAAATGCGTAATCGTCAGTATCATGCCCCCGTTGATTCTACTCCCATCTCTCCAGAGTCAAACCCTACACCAACGGGGCCCCCGTTAGTGATCCCTCGCCCTTCCACCGAACCACCACTATGCATCCCTTGCATCCCCTTGCGCAGGAATGTCCACAACCCACAGGCTAGGGAAGCTCATAACTATAGCTTGGTAGACGACTTAGTGCAATCCCCGGCTGCCATGTCAGTCTTGGAAGTCCTCCAGACTTGCCCTACGCAGTGGAAATCTCTACTTTCCGCCTTGGGGGCAGTCAATCCTGCAGATACTCGACTCATCACCTTTGATCTTGACAGCGGAGAACCTCGTCTTCCCACCTTGATTGCTTTTCATCGATGTATCATCGATGAAGGTGCATCTACATGCATTATGTCCAAAAAAGTATGGCAGAAACTTGGTTCCCCGGAACTCATACCCTCTGCCATCACATTACGAGCTTATGACGGACGACCATCCTCTCCTGAAGGGATCTTTCAAAATGTCCCCGTTGAACTCGGGGGCAAGACTATTCTCATTGACATCAAAGTTATCAATGCCCCGCTCGATTATAATATCATGTTCGGTCGTAGCTACATGTACGCTATGAAGGCAGTGGCATCTTCCGTCTTTGGGACAATGATGTTCCCCCACAATGGGAAGATCGTGACCATTGACCAAGTCTCACATTATGAGCCTAACCCCTCTGCCAACCTTGATAACATTCTTCCCTTCATCCACACAAACCAAGACGCATATCCACTCGTCAAGATGGGTCATGGTATTTTTAAAGATCCATCCTTGTTAGGGACGTACCATGGAGCACCACCACTCCTTCATCCTCCTAACTAGGTATGCGTCATCTCATCTAACGGAACTCACATAGAGGATGTTCCTCCTCCTCAGGAGGCTTCAGTCATTCCTGACGTCCCAATAGTCGCAGCACCACTTCCGCCAGAGCCTCCTGCGCACTCGTCGACCCCAACAGTCCACGAATCCACATCGCCTCAGGGACATAGTCCTGTTTGGGAGACAGTTCCCCAACCCCTCACCCAAATTCCCTTCTTTTACCCTCCACCCGGTATAGAAGCCTTTCAGGTAGCCGCAATGCTCACACTACCTAATATGGTGTTAGCAATCCCGGTTTGGTATCTACACCCACCTGAGATGGTCCCGCGACCATCCCTTCCGACACAGGAAGGAATCCCCATGATGATTCCCATCCTTACCCCCACCACCCCCCCACTCACTAACCCCCCTGCTACAACTGGGGGCAGGAGAAAGAAGAAAGAGCCCACCGCTCCACTTCCTCCATGCATCCCACCACCTTGTGCACTATGTGAGAAAGAGGGCCACCAAACCAACAATTGTCCATCACTACCTGAATTACAGAATTTAATCCCCCTCAATCAAACTCCCACAACACCCGCCACTACTGCTAGTCCCACCAATACCACCAACCCTTCCAGTAGTAAAGGGTTGAGAACCAAATACGCTTGTGCTATCTGTTCAGAGTATGGCCATTACACCCAACATTGCCCAGCACTACCACGCTTTCGACAGACATTGGCCGCGGTGCGCCAGAACTTCCAGAACAACCCACACCCTACTACGTTCTCTTCAAAAAATATCACTGACATTCACTATGTCACCACTTCATTCAATGAACGTATGAGATGCCCTTGCTCTCTCTGCGATTCACTAGCTCATTTTACATACCAGTGTCCTATGATCCTTGAATACAGGCAACGTTAATTGGCCCTACTTCACCAACCTGCAGAGGCGATACTTGACATTACCTCGTCACTTGAGTATCTTCATGTCATTTCTCCCGAGCCCGAGGCACTCCCAACACCTCCATGGTTCTTCAATGACGTCTCTGAGGATTTACCCCACAACCCCCCCAACTCACCTACTCATTCTCCTACGGATACTCTCCACCCAACCACCACGGGTACCCCTCATTACTTCAATATATGGTTTATGTCGAGTGAAACCTCACCATCTCCTAGCATTGCTCCCTCTGCTTCTCCATCAGGGGGCAACCACATTGTCACCGAGATCACTCCTCACAACCCCTTGTATTCTCGGTGTTTCCAATGCGATGAGGAAATACTAGAAGAGATAAACCACCCAGACTCTCCCTGGGATGCGCTACATCACCGTACACTCTTCTCTCCACAGGACGCCCCCATGCCTCCTAACCAAAACCCCATTTACGCGGTCGAAACCAAAGATTTTATCCCGGCAGGGCCTATCGATTGGTTCAACAGTCCCATTCCTACCCCTGATGCTTTTGATGAAGGTAATATGGCCAACATTTCCCCCACCATCAAAATCGACATTTCCATTAAAAATGGCATCATCGAAGAAATCATCATTGGAGCTGCTTGCACTCCTCAGGAAATCGACGCATATAAATCCCTCTTCCAGGAATATAGGGATATTTTCGCCTGGTCATACATAGAAATGCCTAGCCTTGATCCCTCTATTATCGAACATCGCATCGACACCTGGCCCGACATCACACCAGTTCGCCAGAAATAGCGACCGCTACACCCATCCAAAGTCGCGGCTATCAAAGTCAAAATTGACAAATTACGTGCGGCCGGGTTTATTTACCCCATATCTTACACTTCATGGGTTTCCAACCCTGTACCCATCGACAAAAAATAGGGCACTATCCGCATTTGCACAGAATTTCGTGATCTCAATAACGCATGTCCCAAAGACAACTTTCCAACGCCTTTCATCGATCAAATTATCGACGACTGCGCCGGCCACGAAGCTCTCTCCTTTATGGATGGATTCTCTGGCTATAACCAAATCCAATCCACCCAGCCGATTAGTATAAAACTACATTCACCACCCCGTGGGGTACCTTAGCATATCGTGTCATGCCTTTCGGCTTAAAAAATTCTGGCGCAACTTTCCAGCGGGCGATGACATACATATTCCACGATCTGGATAAAATCATCCTTGCCTACTTGGACGACCTCACAGCTCGATCCAAGAAATGCACCCAGCATCTCGAGGATTTACAAATCATCTTTCAATGGTGTCGTCAGTACAACATCCGCTTGAATCCTCTCATGTGTGTTCTACGTCACCGCAGGGCGCCTCCTCAGCTTTATTGTTTCCCAAAGAGGTATTACTATGGACCCCCTCAAAGTCCAAGCTATCACCGAAATTCCACCCCCCTGGAATTTACGGCAACTTCAGAGTCTTCAAGGCAAAGCTAACTTTCTCAGACGCTTCATCCCAGATTACGCCATACGCGCACATGGTTTCCTCCGCTTACTACGTCACGACATCCCTTTTCACTGGGATGACCATGCCCAATAGTCATTTGACGATCTTAATGTAGCGCTTTCAAATGCACCTTTAATTAGTGCACCTAACTATAATCGCGACTACATCCTCTACGTATCAGCATCAGCTGTATCAGTAGCCGACGTCCTCATCCATCTCAGAGATGACAATTGTGAACAAGTCATTTGCTACGTTAGTAAGAACCTCTCAGGACCACCCTTGAAGTATAAACACAAAGAGAAACTTGCTCTTGCAGTTGTCCTCGCAGTCCAGAAACTGCGCCATTACATCCTGCTTCGCACCACAAAGGTCGTCGCAGATTCCAACCCTATGCAGTACTTTCTCAGCCATCGACAAGTTAACGAAAAATTCGCTCGATGGATCATTATCCTTCAGTAGTATGACCTCGAGTTCTCAACACCTAAGAGTAAGAAGGCCCTCGTTCTCGCCAAACTTGTCACGGCCCTCCCCTCTGACACCACCAGTGCCCCCGTCAACACCAACTTTCCAGATGAACATCTCTTTTACATCACTTCGGATGATCCTTGGTATGGCGACCTTCTCGTCTACCTACGAACTCAAAAGTTTGGTAACCACCTTTCACGAGATGATCGTCAACATATTCGTCATCAGGCCCCCCGCTACCTCCTCATCGGAGACATCCTATACCGGTGGGGCGTCGACACCATTCTTCGTCGATGCTTGACTATTAACGAGGCCGATAGAGTCTTAAACGACTTCCATAGCGGTGCATGTGGGGGCCATCTTTCGGGTATATCCACTGCTCAAAAGATTATCCGAGCCAGTTACTTTTGGCCTACCTTGTTTCATGATTGCATTCATGCTGTGAAAAGATGTGAGCAATGTCAGCTCTACGCCAACAAAGCCTGAGCTCCCCCCGCTCTTCTTCACCCTGTCATTACTATCGGCCCCTTTTGTAAATGGGGCATCGACTTCAGGACTTATAATCCCCCCTCCAGCAATGGTCACAAATACATTGTGGTCATCGTTGATTACTTCACCAAATGGGCCGAAGCTATGCCCACTTTCAACAACACTGCTGACACTGCAGCGTGTTTTTTCTTTAACCACGTCATATCCCGTTTTGGAGTACGCCTCCAACTCGTTTCCGACCATGGGAAGCACTTCGAGAATGAGATCTTCATCGAACTCTCATCTCGATTAGGCTTCTCTCACGAGTTTGCCTCACCCTATTACCCTCAGTCAAACGGATAGGTCGAGGCAGTTAACAAAGTCCTCAAGGCCATGTTACAATGCACGGTTAATAAACATAAAACCAATTGGCATCATATGTTATTTTTTGCGCTATGGGCTTATCGAACGGTAGTAAAAACCGCTACTGGTTTCACACCATTCCATTTAGTCCATGGGGTCGAGGCAACTCTTCCCATCGAGTGTGAAATTCCCACCTTACGCACTGCAATTGAGCTATTACCTGACACTGCTCCAATGGAGCAGCGCTTGCTGAACTTGGAGTCTCTGGATGAATATCGTCGATCTTCCTTATAGAACAATGAGGCAGCTAAAAAATGATCCAAGGCTACCTTTGATCGCCATGTCAACCTTCAATCATTCCGCGAAGGCGACCTCGTCCTGGCTTATGATATCGCTCATGATACCTTTGGCCATGGAAAATTTGAATCCCTTTGGCATGGCCCTTACATTATCCAAAATTACCTCACCAAAGGCGCATACATCCTGGCCTCCCCCGAAGGCCTCTCTCTCAAGGAACCCGTCAATGGGTTATATCTCAAGAAATTTTATGCTTAAAAGTAGTCATTCTACTTTAGGTTATTTCTTTTTTTAGTGTTTTTAATCCTTTTTCCTCTCGTCTAAACTATCCTTTGTGCATTGACAGATGCCTCCTCCACCAGCTTACCACATTGGCTACACCGACGGCGCTAGCCGTTGGACACAAAATCTCGCTTCAGCTGCTTGGGCTCTCTACACCCCCTCACATGAAAAGCTACATTCAAGCGGCATATGTTTGGGGCCAACAACCAACAACCAAGATGAATACACAGCGGTCATTGGCCTCCTGGCCAATGCCCAGCATCATCATATTCGTCACCTTAGCGTCTTCCTCGACTCTCAACTCGTCGTTCTCCAGCTCAACAATGTATACCGTGTATGGGATCCGTGCCTCTTTCGCAAATACCTGCAGGTTAGGATGTTATCTCGAACTTTTGATTCCATTAAATTTACACATATTCCAAGACAATTGAATCAAATAACAGATCAAATAACTAACATGGTTTTTGATTGGCATATATCACATCAAGCTACACATACATAAACATCTCACAAATCCTGTCACAGCATATATATAGAATAGACATCATCAAACTCAAAATTCACATGTAGACACTCGATGAATCTAAAAATATGTATACTCATGTATATATAAAAGCCCAATCAACCATCTGAATGTTTACATACAAAAATACATAAACCCGCAGGCCAATACAACACCTCGGTACAAAAAATGGGCTCACCAGCCTATATACAAAAAAACAAGATATACATCCTGCACCACTCAGGGTGCCTCTATAGCACCACCAGCTGCTCCTCCCTCAGGCGGTGGCGGCCCACCACCCCCTGCCTCAGGCGGTGATGGTCGACCCACAGGACCCTCCTGCCCCGGCGACAGGCGTCCACTCATCATAGCAGTGAGCACTGCTGCTCGTCGCACTATGGTCCGCCATGGTGGAGGTACCCCTACACACTACTCCAGGAAACTCTCGTCCTGGATACGCGTCCACATGCCCTCGGGCACATCCTGCAAAACCGTCTCCAGACAATGGCATATGTCATCAAAATCAACTCCAGCTGCCACCGGAGGAGCGTGTGATGGCCCCACACCAGGTTCATCAAACCGGTGCCTCCTCGCTGCCCTCTCTGGCTCAGCTGGTCACCCCACGACATCATCCCATTGACATCTTTCTCCATGCGGTAGTCTCTCCGACTCTCGACGAGCCAGCGCTCTCTGCATCTCCACCTCACGCCCGCGAGGTTTCATATCTGCACATGCAAAAAACAACAACAACAGATAGTATCATCATCTATATCATATACATATGGACTAATATCTCAAAAAATAACATAAACCACAAACATGCACACCAAATACTAAACATGCCTCGATGGTAAAAAACCTCCCCTGGAGGTAGCACCATGTCCGGGTCACCCCGGAAGTCCACCCCAGCATAGGGGTACCGAAGTATCACCTGCAGCATCTGCCGCCACACCTATGTCGCCTCTGCCGAAAAGAAGTGGCCACCTTCACCACCACCGTGACGAAGAAAAATTGTAGACCACCGCCTCAACCGTGGCTCTTGTGCCCCCGGCATCTCCAGTAAGATCCTCGGGCGCAACATCGGCACCCTCTCTAAGAACCAGGCCACTAGGATGGACCCAAATGAAAACTCCCCCGCACCTGTGGACCGACAGCGGTCTAACTGTGCCACCATCCTCACATGCAGCATCAGCCCCCACGCGAACTGCTTGCCGGCCACCACCCTCTCCAGCACCAAAAGCTGGCCACCACTAATCTGCTGGGTCGCCAATGACCCATATATCCACACAATCATCGCTGCTATACAGCGATGTGCCAGGGAGTCTATCGCACCGATGCTCACCACAGTCCCAGACATAAAGTCCCGACCTGAACAGTATCTCTGGCCAATCTCGGCCAGCAACATGGTCCTGGGCAACACCGGCTCCGCCGGTAGGGTCATTCCCCGAAAGGGGAGCCCAGTCAAGAAATAAATATCCTCCACCGTTGTGAAGGGGATTCGCTCTCCTCGCACGAGGAAGCAGTGCATCTCCTGACTCCACATATGGATCAGGAACTGCAACAGATACTCCTGTGCCCGTATCAACGGGCACTCAAAGAACTTTCGCAACCCATAGGTTTCCAAAGTCGCACGCACGTCGGGCCCCTCAATGGCCACAGCGTCTCGCAACGGAGCCCAGTCCCGCTCTCGCCACCGCACTGGCATCGTCACCACGGACGACCTGCAGACAACACAGAGTCCTATATCAGCTCATGCAACCATCAACAACATCAAAAAGACTCGTTTTTTACCCTTCAACCTTGCCTCCTAGGCGCAGTTTTTGTCACCCACAGGGACGCACACATGCGTGCCTGTTCAGTACACAGGCGTGCATATATGCACGCCTGTTCATTACACAGGCATGCATACATGCGTTCCTGTACACTGCATAGGTGCGCATCAGTGTGCACCTGTTCGCTTCACAGGCGCGCCCTCACGCGCACCTGTTTACCATACAGATGCGCACAGGTGCACGCCTTTCAAACCCACAGGCGCGCACTGATGCGTGCCTGTTCAAATCACAGGCGCACCCTTCGGGCACGCCTTAAATTCTCCCTATTGCGCACACATGCGCGTCTATTCGGTGTACAGGCGTGCACATATGCGCACCTCTCACCGAATCGCCTACGCATGTGGGGCCCAGACCCCGTAAATACCCCTGTACAGCCCTCCGTACAAACCCTGCCCAAAAATTGAAAACCTATTTCTATGCAGGATGATCAGACCACTAACCTGATACTCGCAGATCCTCAATCGGTTGCCTCGTCCTCTATGAATTTCCAAGTCTCCTCTAAAAACTGCTCGTCCAATCACTATTGCAGCAGGTACAAATGAGGTGGCAATGTGGGCCCTACAGCTATATATAGGCCTTTTTCCAAACTTCCACTCACCATTTCGGGAGCCCAAGGCGTCCATTTTTCAAACCGTCTTCAGCCACGGGATCAGCATCCCGTCACCTACATCACAGCAGTCCCTGGGTCACTTTTTATCTTAAGCCCCCGGGGCGCCTTTTTTCATATCATGGTCAGGTACACACACGCATAGTCACATTTCTCAAATACATGCTCATATCTTTGATTCTCTTCAGATATTGTTTACTTTGGGTATTTGATTTTCATGTGTGCAGGTACTTGATCATCCTCCATCGACACAACCCCTTCAAGTATATACTCCGCACTGGCATGTAGTCTTTCCTGTTGTATCGCATTTACATTTCCAGTCACACCCTCTGATATTGGCCTCTAGGATCCCCATTCCCGGCTCTGCAGTACCCACGCCTCCATTTGCATCTTCGGTACTGTTACCCGGTAGCATTCTTACCCACATGAGTTGTCCCATTCATAGCACCTCTTGCCACTTTTTGACACTCATGTTGTTTTTCATTACCCTTTAGGGATGGGAGTCCCGATAGTCTTTCATCATGACGTGAATCAACCACATACTCCTTCTCCTCATTTTTCTAGCTTTCCCACATGGACTCCCAGCTTATCTCTTTACGGTTCTATTTTTTACCTGCACCTCCGCAGTATCATGAACCCTTCATTTCATCCACAATTAGTTTGCCCATCTGTGAACCTACCTTCATTTCACCTACCTCATACAGAAACTCACCAATGGGGCCCCCACCCTTCATCAGTCTTCCCAGCACATTATGCCCTATGTGGGCCACTCATATCACACTGGGGCACCCGTTTCTGTATTTGTACATTTCTCCCCAATTATTTGTTATTTATTGTACAAACGCCTTTATTTCCAGTCATTACATTCTCTTTTTGTTGTCACCTTTGGCGACTTGCTTCTTCCTTTTTGGCCACACGCAACCCATGTCACCCTTGGTTGGAGCATTACTTATCATCTACCCTTGCTGGCATCGTCCATATCTTCAGAGAACCCCACAGGTCACTCACCTCTACCCTCTGAATTTGTTCACCTTGTCCCGCCTCTGGAACAACTTATCACCGGTCTTGTCGTCCCTCTGACACTCGACCTCGTTACACAGTTACGTCCACTTGTTATCTCATACATCCTCCAACCAAGGTCAGTCTTGAGTCGTCCCAGTTCTTGACTTCGTCCATGTACCTCTACCACTTCCTCACCTCAGTAGATTTCACAAAGCCCTTTGCTTCTGGGAGTCGCGTCCCCTTTTGTCGACATCAACACCATTTTCCGAAAGGGCGATAGTATCTTGATTCTCATTCTCCACTCAATGACATATCTCGAACGGCACAGGGTGAAACACCATTGCTCCCTGCTATCGTTGACCCCCGTAACATTCGACGCCAACACCTTCTCATGTTATAGTGGGTATTACTTTGTGACTATTGCAGTTAGTTCTTTTATTTTGCCAAAGACCTCTGAACTTGGCAGGGCTATCAATGCCCACATCATCGCTACTACTTCTTACCATGATCAATGCCTATTATTCAGAGCATGTTCATTTGCAGAATTGTCTTCTGCCTCTATCACGACCACCCCCGAGGGCGCTGCAGTTGTCTACACCAACACTTCAGTCATCTTTTTTCAGAGTTATATGACATGAGCATGGGGCATGCCCGCCTCGTTTTTACACAGTTTTCTATTTTACGCACCTCATAGAAGGTCGGGTCCTACCGGTTCCTTTTTTTCTCCAACGGATCACTTTGAATGATCCCACTATTTCTCTATCTTACAAGAACATTCTCAGTAGAAGAAACATTGAAGGATTTCGGCTATACGTATGCTCCTAACCTCACCCATCAGGGGGCATCTGTTATCACTGAAATTTTGTCCGCACATGGTTACAAGAAATCAGCATCGTCAAACAGTAATGAAGTCATCCATGGACTTGAATTAATACCACAGCATTCAAAAAAGTCAAAAAACTATACAAAGTAGTGAAAAATTGAAGAGCGCTTTGCATACTTTGGGCGCACGCACACATGCACGGAACAGGGACGTATAAAGCGTGCACAGGCGCACGATGCATGATTGTTAGCGCAAAAAACCGTGCACCTTCTAAATGACGCATTTATGAATGTGGTCAGCCTCCCAACCACTTATGGTTCAGCTCCCAAGCCGATTTGACCTCCAAATACAGGCTAGATCCGAATGGTGGGCTGGTCAAAGACCTAATAATGCCCTAAATGGCCTCTTTTCACACTACAAAGGAGTTACACAATAACCCAATGCAATGCTATAAAAATCCATGAATGCACCTCATTTTCTCGAGGAATTCTAAGTAATATTATGCTGCCTATATTGTTTTAAGGACTCCTTCCTTGACAAGAACACATTGGCACCATTTCATTGAGCAATCCACCTCTCCATTGAGTGGATTTGCAAAGAGTTATTTCACCACTATTTTCATTTTCTTTGTTGTAAGGAGAGCAAGCTTGTGAGGGTCCAAGAGCCTTCCCTTGGAGGAAGAAGGGACTCATAGTCCCCTTTCTTCTTGGTGCTTTGATTTCATCAATAGATCAGCCTAAAAACATTGGTGACATGGGTCTTTTTGTGTTTGTTATCTCTATGTCCCTATGCTTATGATTTTAATTTGTATTAGTTTAATTTTTGCTTATAGTTTTGTTTTTCTTTCTCTAACTCTTTCCTCTACAGCTGTCCTGCTCAGCAAGACCCAACTGGGCATGTAAGCACCTCTTATTTGCTCACCAAGGTGACGAAAGAGGCACAAAAATAATCTTGTAAAACTTGGAGTGATCAACATTCCAGGTGATTCAGGTGGATATCGGTGGTCACCCACCTTTTCCAAATGGCTCAAAACAGTTTTCTGGCCATTTTGGCAATTTACTATTTTTAGCAAGTTTTAACTTCCGGGGCCATTTTGAGGGTCCAAATGAAGGTTTTTCGAGATATAGGTTCTAAATGATAGCTGAAGGCATTATTGAGCCCCCAAAATGAATCTCATCGACAATACCTTTCCAACGATCTATCACACACCTAAAACAGAGATCGTATGCAAACGTTACGACCCCGGGAAGTTGATGTACTCACTTACCCAAACGGGGCCCACATGACTTTTGGCGCTTCATCTCCTAGGGTTAGGTTTTTGGATGTCTAGGACTTTTGGCATTCCCGTTTATTGTAAAAGGGCCTTCAGAGTCTCATTGTGATCATCTTCTTGTGAATGCGAGTAGTCGTCACATCTCTTCTCAGAGATAAGATGCCACCATTCTAGCGAGTCTTTCACTCTGTATTTTTACAGTCTCTGTACATTTCTCTGCTTAATAGAAATCGTGTATTACTGTTTATCTATGTTTATGGTTGCATCTCTGATACATTTCTGTTATATTATTGAATATCTGCAATATCTCTGTGCATTTCTTTATTATATCTCCGCTCTCATTTCGTGCCGAAAATAATCCATATCAGTGGTATCAGAGCAGGCTGCTCTTGATCATTTTTTTCAGTGCATGTCCCCGACGAGGTCCGAGTATAGAAAGTTGGGTCTCAAGATTTTCTCTCTCGAGGACAATCGCTCTCACACACCTAAGAAACCCTCAATGGTGGAAGAAAAGAAAAATGATGGAGCAGACGATCCTATCAGTCTGTTGCTTGAGCAAGCTCTCACGCAACAGAGGGACGAAATGATGGAGAATTTTTCCCACATCCTTCAACGCCTGCCAATAGCATCAGGCGCATCTTCATCAAGTGACCACTTTGGAGGCACCTTTCCTTTCAAGGTACAGGTTAATTTTGATATTCCTATATTTGAAGGTCAAATAGATGCAGATGCCCTAGAAAAATGGTTAACTCTACTGGAAGGTTATTTCTCTGTTCACAATTTTTTCGACAAAGAAAACATCACCTTTGCACTCCTTAAAGATGTCCCTCATGTCAAACATTGGTGGGAAACTTACTGGGAGAAAAGTTCCACAGAGGAGTCTGGAATATATGGGGTCGATCCCACTTGGGATTTTTTTTTGGATGCGGTAAAAGAACAGTATTACCCTATTGGAAACTATGAGGACCAGTACATGAGATGGACCACACTGCGGCAAGAGAGGGGCCAAGCAGTTCCAGAGTTCACCAATACCTTCCATACCTTGCGCACCAAGCTGGGTATCAAAGACTCCGAGTGACATTTGGTTCTGAAATATTGTGGGGCTCTACACAGATACATCCAAACTGAAATGGATTTTCTGGACATCTCATCAATCGGTGTTGCTTATCGATATGTTGTTAAAATTGAGTAGAAATTTAAGCACCAGAACAAATGGGAATTTGGGTCTACAAATCCGCAACAACCAAAGTATGACAAAGACGGCCCTAACAAGAAGTCTCCCAAAAACCAGTCCAAGACACAAGAAAATAAGGGTCACGGGAAGACAAAGAAGGACACCGGAAAATGGTGTGAGTTCCACAAAATCCCCTGGCACAACACTGATCAATGTCGCTCAAAATAGTCATTGGTGGCCAAGATCAAAGACAAGGAGCCGAACCTTGATTCAGAATCTGATTCTGAAAATACTGGTAAAAGACAGATCATTGACACAGACCCCACTGCTATTGTCGTGACCGCAGCAATTCAACCAGAAGAACCAACAGATCCAGAAGAGGGGGAGCACCTTTTTCATTCATAGATGTGGGTGAAGGGGACCCTACTGCATTTTATTGTTGATAGCGGAAGCCAAAAGAACCTCATCTCAGCAGAGGTCGTCAAATAGTTGGGATTGCCGATAACACCACACCCACAACCATACAGCATTGGGTGGCTTCGCCAAGGATGATATCTTCGTGTTAGCTAGCAGTGTCGATTGGTATATGGAATCCAACCCTTCAAGGATGAGGTATTATGTGATGTTGCCCCACTGGATGTCTGTGATGTTCTCTTGGGCCAGCCATATATGTGGAAACGCCATGCTATCTATGAGTCTCGACCCCGTAGTGTCATTATTACTCTGGGGGG
>ML837428.1:0-37389 GCA_009831015.1 Picea engelmannii | reverse complement strand
AAAAAAAAGCCAATTGATAGAAAACAAATTAGAGTTTTACAAATGTCCATAATTAAAACATTCCAAAATTAATTGCACGTATAAAGACTTAAGAAAACACCTAGGATTCTTATCAATTTACTAAACATAAAGATAAATGAAAAACCTTAAGATCATATGATTATTCCCGCCTAATGTTTAAAGGATGAGAGTCTTGGTTTCCTAGGTCTATATCTTCCATCATTTGATGGACAACAACTTCCTCCTTGAAATCCGCTTGGACTGAATTCATTGACATCCTATGGTTGGAAGCAACATAATGAGATTGTTTTCTAAGATTGCTCACCATGTTTCTCAACATGGAGCATTGTACCTCCAAGACATCAATTTGTTGTTTATGTTTGACTAGAGTTTTCATAATCATTACATTTTGGGAGGTGCATTGATGTTCATTTTCATGGACTTTGGTAGTCCCAAAGAAGAGTGAGGTTCTATTACTTTGGATGGATTATTCATGTACTTTGAGAACCTTGCAAAATTCCTAGGCTTCCCAATAGTCCATGGATAAATCAAACAAAGAAGGACAACATTGCCAACCCCAAACAAGTGTCTTAACAAACCAATACTATTGCTTTGATAATTTTGTCTAAAGGAAACCTTGATTCCAAAACACAAGAAAAACTAGCCTACTGCACCACAAACCACAAATAGAGCGAACATGGCATAGATTGTCCATAGCTCACAAATACCACAATTGAAAACACTAGGACAAAAATTGCCAGAAAAAGACTAAGATTTTAAGAAGACCAAAATACCAAACACCCAAAAGATTTCCAAGAACCGGAATGGAGAGATGACCATGCACTAAGCATAACCTAAAGCTTTAAACACCAAATAGAAGTTACAAAACATAGTTTGGAGGCCAAGGGAAACTCTTAGGTCATGTAATATTTCTATAGACGAATAGCTTTGTTCCAAACTTGTGTTACTTGCTTCTCCCACATAGATCTCCATTATCACACCTTTCCCTTGTTAAACCACACCAGATGGTTCAAGAAGTCGACTAGGAGTAAATCCATGCATGTGAGAGGAGGGGAGGCACGACCTTTCATATCTTAGTGCCTTGCTTGAAATTGGTTCATAGTTCTATCGTGTCATATGGTGATATATTATGATGTAACATGCTTCCATATCCATAAAACTATAAGAATTAAGGTATCGCTTGGTGTTGCCAACCCCCATTTTTAGAAATAACCCCTATTTTGAGCATGGTGGCCTCATTGGATAAAGAATCGACCGAGTAATTATTTTCTCTTAACAGATGGTAGAACGATACCTTTTAAAGTCTGCAAACCTCCTTGTAAATTCGAGTTATAATGGATGATAGTTTGCATTGAAAAATGTTGATTTCAAGATCATCAAGTTGACGATTATGCTTTAGTCGCCTATAACGGTTAATGACTTTGTTCTAGATTCATTTGCTAAAAGAAGACCCTAAAAAAGAGAGTATGCCTCAACTTGACTATTTGTGGACTTCCCTAGTTTCCAAGTGAAAATTGTTTCTAATTATCTCTTAGGATCAAAGATGATCCCTTGCACCTACCACTCTTAATGAAAAATATTATCTCTATTCATAAATAAATTGAATTGTTTAAATATTTTATGACTTGGATCAATTTTAATCATATATACATTAACTTTATTTATTTATTGATGATTTAACTATTCAAATCATAAAACATTTAAACAATTTCTAAACAAATATTTATATTTATGATGGTTATAAAAATGTGTTATTAAATAATAACATTTCATTCGAATAAACACATATTTATATTTGTGATTGTTCTTTAAACTTACATTTCATTTGAATAAACCAATATTTATATTTGTGATTGTTCTTTAAAAAAAAAATCATTTTATTAAGTAAACTTACATTTCATTTGAATATCTAGTCTTTAACAAAAAAGATTTACAACACTATGACATAACCAAAAGTTTGGAGGGAGAGGTGCTTTGCTTTATGGAGGGAGGGTCATGTGTCACATGAATTGAATATACGCTCCTTGTCTATCAAGGCACACTTTATGGCTTTGAAAGCAAAAGAGAAGGATGGAGAATGTTGTAGATAAATAATAACGTGGGAAATCCCTTTATCATCACTTCACCTCATATTCTTTGCTAACTTTGATGGCCATACCATCTTTCCAATCATACATTTTAAGATGTGTACTTTTCTTTATTTGAACGATCGTATTTAAGTTCATCCTCATATTTATTTATGAGAAAGGGAAGGTGTTTAATATATTAAGTTAGTTTTTATTAATTAATAAAAATGTTTAATATATGTTTGGTAAATTAAGTTTATTTAAGTGAATGTTTAAAGGATATAGGATATTTTATTTTTTTAATTAAATAATCAATATCTCAAAATAAAAAAAATAAAAACTTTATAACCAATGTTTAATAATGACATAATGCAAGTATAATTAATATGGGTAAGGTAAATTCGTGAAAGTTATAGATTGTTTTGGAAAAGTTTTATAGTGAAATCTTATGAAAGACATCTTTAAACAATAAAACTAGCAAACTGTAATCTATAACATGTTAATTCGATATGAAATGCATAATTCTCCATAAAAACTACAAGTATTATACATAAAGAAAAACATTGATTTGATCAAGTAATTATGAGATCCATCTTGATTCAAGATTACATGCTTAATCAAACATCCGCTTATAATCAAATCTAAAGATAATGTACTGAATGAAAGATCAAATATAATAAAACATTTAACCAGATTAACGTATTGATATATTACTACAATTTTTTTTACAAATATTTATGTAAGGAATAAGATCTAAATTGAATTACATTATGTCTTATGTCCCAGAGTTGTAAAACAATCCATGCTCCAACATAGTTATACTTTTTTATTGTAGGTTTTAGGGATAGTTGCATTAGATTTTGTTTTATTGACATTTTGAACCAGATTTGGGTTCATCTTCACCATCTATTTGTTCACATCTTGACGATGAGCTCAAATGTGGTTTGATAAAACAAATTCTAACGCAGATATTTCTATAACATTGTAATCAAACATGTTTCATTGTGGAAGATGGAAATCACAAATAGTTAATGATTATTTTGCAAGTCCAACACCATGATAATTTTGTGTCAATTCCAAGTTCTAAACCAACATGCAAATTCAATGTGTGTGCTATTTTTTTTTTAATTATGTCACGCTTAATGCCAACATACTTATGCAATCATGACAAGAACTCAATTTTCCTAGAAAGTGCTAGCTCACAACTTAGTGGTCATGTACAAATGACAAATTTGATGTTTAAATCTAACCAAATCAATGTCGAATCCACACCAAAGGTAGCGATTAAGTCTAGCTTAGTTAACAACCATAATATATGACTTAACATGGAGTAAGGAAATGATCAACCTTGTACATAATTTCAAATACTAATGATTAAGATTTTCCTTGGATGATTCCCTCGATCAATTGACATCCAAATGATATGCACCATATTTCATTGTAACAAGCTTTTTAAGAATCTCTTAGCTAAATAATGCTCAATATTTTTAAGAATGTCTTAGATAAATAATGCTCAAGTCCTTAGGAAAGCATGAAATTCCCTACAACCTTTCCCTACAATCTTTAGACATATATATTTATTTCACATTCTACATTGGATCCTCATTCTTTGTAATCTTCACACGATGACACAATAATTATACTATTGAAGAAATTTCTCTCTTATATGCGTGTGAACCTATGATGGGACACTTTTCTCATATACATACTTAATTTTCTAAATATCTAGGTGAAAACATGAATATGTGTCACACATTTTGGCAATAAAGTGTACATAAATTCATGATAAGCCATCTCTTATCCAAGATTTGTAATCAAGGTAAGACATGTTTTCCAAGAAGAAGATTTCTCATTTCAAAGTTAACACAACTTAAAAAAACTTTTAGATGCGATTTTGACAAAATCTTACTTAAGAGTTTATAGTATATAAATTTCACGCTCTTAAACAAAGGACCACTTTTACATTTTGTTTAAGAGCTTGTAGAGCATTGATCCATGAAAATGAAACCATTTCACCATTCATTTAAGATAACCCCAAAATACATCACACCAATTTAGAGCCTCAATGACCCAGACATCCAAACTCACCACGTCAATGCCTCAAAAAAATCTAGGTCAGTATTATGGTCTCCTAGGCATCCCCTCCAAAAAATATCTAGGAAAGTATTATGCTCTTCTAGGCATCCCCTTGAGAGGTATTGGTTCTTAGAAGACAAAATCTTAAGGGGAAAACCTAAAAGGGAAATAGTAGAAGCAATTCCCATTGTCACCACAACAATTCTTTTGTCACTTTAAGGATGGCGTTGTTTCAGCTCAAGGATGGTATATCTAAATGTTGTCATCATTGTTGCAATGCTGATACTCTAGACATTGCAATGGGGATCTAAGGTTATGTAATGGTGAGTAGGATACTGAACACCGAAGAAAACATTTGGAGAGATAAACTGACAAGTCTAATGCATTGAACCATTGAGTTATGGATTCAGTGGATTCAGGACACCATAGTTGAGGTTTAAAGTAGAAATAAAAAAATTAAATATGAAACAATGTTTGTAATGAATCTTGTTATATCAATTTTCCAAAATAAAAATAAAAGCATTTGAATAGTAAATAACAATTCACCAACAACTAGAAAATCACAAAAATTCAAATAAAGAAAAGAAAAATATAAAATCACAAAAAATCAAAAAATAATTTCATTAAACAATGTTGCTCAAATTAAACATTGTATAAATAACTTATCATTAATCATTCGAAATTATAAAGAAATATGAAGGTTTGACAAAATTATAGAGAAATGTGGAGGTTTGACAGAAGGAACACTAACTCAATTTCCCGTTTTGTTGCTCATTTTAGAGAGTCAATCGACAAACAACATACAACAAAGAACAATCCCTTAAATTTTTAAAATAATTTATAACTTTAAAATAAGACACAAAAATTTAAAAGAAAAAAAAATGAATTTAAAAAAAATTTATAATTTTAAAATAAGACACAAAAATTTATAATAAAGTAAAAAATGAATTTTAAAATAAGACACGAAAAGGTAAAAGAGAAAAAGAACGTTTATTAAAAATAATCTTAAATTATATAATAGTAAATATTTCAATTAAAATGAAAACTTCACGACACTATGTCATAACCAAAAAGAAGAAGTGAGAGGTGCTTTGCTTTTTGGAGAAGGGAGATATTTCACATCAATTGAATATACGCTTCTTGTCCACCAAGACACTTCATCGCTGAGAAAGCAAAAGAGAAGGATATATAATGTTGTGGATAAATATTAAACGTGTGAAATCACTCTGGACAACTTTCTTTCCAATCATATAGTCTAAGATGCACATGCTTATATTCCCTTCTTTATTCCAACGACCTTACTTCAGTTCATCCTTACCCATCTTGTTAAAAGCCATCATTAAAGTTAATGGTTCGTTATCCATGAAACCTTAAGTTCATTCCCATCCCTAGCATTGATCCATGAAACTACAACCATTTTCACAAGTTAATGGTTCGTTATTCATGAAACCTAAAAGTTCATTCTCACCCCTAGCATCGATCCATGAAACCTAAAAGTTCATTCTCAAC
Organism: Picea engelmannii; assembly: GCA_009831015.1. Taxonomy (NCBI): domain Eukaryota; kingdom Viridiplantae; phylum Streptophyta; class Pinopsida; order Pinales; family Pinaceae; genus Picea; species Picea engelmannii. Next base: position 31,717 of record ML837428.1, on the reverse strand, counting down.
CCTAGCATTGATGCATGAAACTACAACCATTTTCACTTTTCGTCCAAGATAACTCCCAATTGGCATCACACTAGATTGTTCTTCAATGACCATGCCATTCAATGACTCCACAAATATCTAGTTAAGTACTATTATCTCCTAGGTAGGTATTGGTCATGGAAGACTTAATCTCAAGGGTACAACCCAAAAGGGTAGTGGAGGAAGAAATACTCATTGTCACTACAACAATGCTTTTCCTGCTTTAAGTTTGGTGTTTTTCGAGCTCAAGGGTGGCTTCCCTGAATGCTATTAGATATATTGTTGCAATAATTGTAGTTTAGATATTGTAATGGAGACCTAGGGTTATTTAATGGAGAGTGAGATAATGAGCACAAAAGGAAACCTTTGGAGGAATCAACTCATAAAACTAGTACATTTAACCATTGGGCTATGGATTCAGGATATCTTAGCCTAGGCATGAAGTGCAAATGATTCAATAGGACACTATGTTTTCAATGAATCCTATTAAATCAATTGTCTTAGATTAGTATTCCAAAACATAGATAAAGGATTTCAAATACCAAAGGACAATTCACCAAGAACCATAAGATCACAAAAAATCAAGTGAAAAAAAGATCAATTATTTCATTAAACAATGTTTTGTAGTTTCAACATGGTATGAGTAACTTGGCATTATTTTTTCAAAATTATGAAGAAACCTGAAGGGTTTGATATAAAAAAATGGTATAAGTAACTTGCCATTAATATTTCAAAATGATGAAGAAACCTCAAGAATTCAATAAGAGAAAAACTAAATCAGTTTCCCTCTTATTTATATCTCGAGAATACAATCCATAATAAGCGTATCACAAAGAGTAATCCATGAAATCTATGATTGCATTTTGAGACTTAGAATGAGAGAGGAGAATGAGGACACTTACAAAGGATAAATCCTAAAACTAGAGTTGATAGGAAAGCACACTAGTAGCAAGGATATCAAACCCCTCTACCTTATGCTCCCTTAAGTAATATGTCGATTGGTGGAAATTATCATATGAATTAATGTATAACCACCAACTTTTCTGAAGCAAGCCATTGTAATACCTTAGTTTTGACCCTTGGAAGGTATTGGATCAAATTATGTATAAATTGTAAATGCATGGTTAATGTCATGAGTGTCGAGCCATGTGAGCTTAAACAAATGATCCTGTAATGTAAATGTGATAAATATGTTTTGAATGGATTCCTAGTATGGAGTGTAAGACCAAGTCTTGATTAGAGAATGGATAAACATACAAATGTTGCAAATGTACTTCTATTGACCATGTGGTAGAGTTACCATGGTGCACTTCATGCTGTGTAAAAAATGGTAATGTTAGAATGTGATATATAATGGTCCAAGATGGATGAAGGGAGCACTAGGGGACCATGAGTCCACAAGAGGGAAAAATAAAAGGGGGGTTCATGTGAAAGAAAAAATTCTTGCCAGATGTTAACCCAAGACCTCCCATTCTTTCCATTATGTGCCATAAATGAACTCACCAATAGCTTTGACTTAGAAAGCCACACATAAATGCATTAAATGGTTGGTTAATGAAGGTTTGCCTCACATAAATAAGGAGAAAGATACTTTGTAAAGAATAGTACAATCATTTTGGGAAAATGTAGGATCATATCATCCCAATATCCTACATTATTGTATGGTACTCGTTATCCATCATTCTCTCACTTCCCATGTATTCTCATTTGATATCCATCCCAAAATCTACAACTAATGGTAACAAGCACCATGAAAGGAAGAATTAGAAGGTTGCTTGAGCTTGTAGATATATTGCAATTTTTTCTACTAGTGTGAGAGTAAATCAACTTACTTTGGTAGAGAGATTGGAGGCTATAAGTGAGTGTAGAGGTTGGTGCAAGATATGAACCCACAATTTTGATATAGAGTACGCTACTTAGTAACATATTCTAAGCCAAGTAACTACTTTCCTAGGCTTTCCTAGAAGGAAATCAACAATTGGAGTCTTCCCACTTGCATCAGAGTATGAGATGGTAGTGATTTCATAAGGACCTATATGGAAAATAAGGAAAATGTCCAAGTTTTTTTGTAGGTATGCATGCAAAAAGAGAGTTTCATGGCTAATTTGATGGTTTGATGAGTTTTTGTAGTGAGAGGATTGGTTGAGTCATGAGAGCTATGGGCCAAGTTTAGTGTGTTATAAGCATGCAACCATTTTTATTTCCCTCTTGTCCTCATAGTCCGACTATTGGGTGGCTTCTATGTTGGATGCCTATGGATGGGTGGTGAATCACTCTTACACAACTAATTTCTTGGATCACTTTCACCAAAAGATAAATGTTTGTTCTTGTTTCACATTCATGTACTTTAATTATTTAATTTATGTTATGATGATGAATTATGTGTATACATGTAACACCCTAGTTTTGATCCCCGGAAAGTAATGTAATTATATATATAAGATCAAGGCTAAAAATCAAATAAAATGGCCAAGGGACAACTATGTATGTACACTGAAATTGTTAATAAAATACATCGTTGATTGCGATATGAGAGGGACATGAACATGGGGATATGATTCCACAAGAGATAAATGTGAGAGTGGGTTAAGGGGGCCCAAAGGGGTCAAATCTTGGAAATAATAATATTTTATTGTAATCTAAAGTACCTTACCTTAGACTATGTAAACAAACAAATCAACCTTGGGATGTGTGCTAAGGTAGTTAGGAGTTATTTGAGTGCCAAGTGGCAAGATGGGAACATGAAAATATAACCTTGGATTTTGCAGAATTGGACACTTATTCTACCTCATTTGAATTGGAACCTAGAGAGAGTTTCATGTTGTTTAACCCTGTAATAGAAGGTTGTCATTCTACTTGTAAATTCATGTTGAGAAATTAGGTTGTTGGTGCCAATTAATTACTAAAAAAAAAGAGATTTCCTAGCTAGTTTGCACTGGAACCCAAGCAAAATCTCAGATATCACGAGAGTCTAAATTGCAGAGAAGGGGGTCTACTTCTCTAGTTTGTGCATGATGAAGATGAAAGAGATATGGGCAGTTGGAATGACTATGAGAGTGAGGAGACCTTAATGATTTGGGTATTGAACTAAGTGAGGGAGATATAACCATCCATAGGATCTCATTTGTACTTGTGGATTCATATCCCCAACTCAAGGGTCTCCTGTTGCATAAAGAACTAGTGCATTAGTGAATACGGTTGGGAGGAATGTCCCTCATATGAAGTCAATTGGTGATTCATTTTGATAAAGATAAGTGTTATGGATTCTATGATATGATTGTGTATTTCTATGTTTAATTTTCTTTTATATTTCATGAACGGGTTGCATTTATAGTTATGTATGTTAATATAAGTAATGCATAAGTTTTCATATCACGTGTCTACACATTTTTATCATATGATAGGGCATAATTTAATTATGGTACCAGAGTTGGTTATTGAAGAGAAATTCAATGGGAAAATTGAAGAAATTTTCCAGTTCCCCACCATCCCAGTAGGAATAAGGGTGGTTGGGTAGGTTACAAACTAGTATCAGAGTGCAACTACAACACCTAGGATGTATGGGAAAAACACTAGAGACAGAGTGCATAAAATTGCAGAGGCAAAATTTGAGTATGCCTGCAAGTTATTTGTCAAAATTTTGAACTAAAGCATTATTGGCAAAATTTAAATTTTTGAAAATTTGGGGATTTTCCATACTAATGACATAACTGATGATGTGGTAGGTGATTTAGAGGCCAAGTGGGATCCACGTGTCAGGTGACATGGATTGACATAGTGGAAAATGATAATGGTTGTGTACATGTGGTATAGGCCATAGAGGAAAAAGGATGAGGGTCAAGTGTGTGGGTGGCAGGCTTGTGGGTGATGTCAATGCCATGTCTAATAAGAGGTTTGTAGGACTTTGGAAACATAGTGAAGGAATTACCTTCCACCCACACACTTGACCCTCATCCTTTTCCCTCTATGGCCTTTGCCACATGTACACAACCCCTACCATTTTCCACTGTATTTTTAGGGACTAGAGTTGAAGGAATTAAAAATACAGATAGAAGAGTTGTTGAAGAAAGGGTACATACACCCAAGTGTCTCACCTTGGGGAGCAACAATTCTTTTTGTGAAAAATAAGGATGGGAACTTGAGACTATGCATCAATTTTAGGAAGCTAAATAAAGAAACAATGAAGAACAAGTACCCTCTTCCCAGAATTGACGATCTCTTTGATCAACTAAAAGGCACAAAGGTATTTTCCAAGATTGATATGAGATTAGGGTACCATCAAGTGAGAATCAGATAGGAAGACATCAACAAGACAATTTTTAGAACTAGATATGGGAATTAGGAGTTTGCAGTGGTGCCATTTGGATTGTCAAATGCACCAACTGCCTTCATGTTTTTGATGAATGGTATTTTTAGAAATTACTTGGATAAGTTTGTCGTTGTCTTCTTGAATGAAAAAATTATATATCCTAAATAAGAGAAAGAGCATGAGAACTAATTAAGGATGGTGCTACATGTGTTAAGGGAGAATCAACTATATGCCAAGATGAGAAAATGCTCATTTTACCAAAATCAGATCCACTAGTTGGGGCATATAATTTCAAATGAAGGAATAACAATGGATACAAAGAATATTGAATCCATTAGAGGATGGACAACACCCATAAATGTTACAGAGGTCGGATATTTGATGGGGTTAGCTAGATACTACAAAATATTTACATGAGGTTTTACAAATATTGCATATCCCATCACTTCTTTGCAAAAGAAGGGGATAAAGTTTGAATGGACCTCCAAATGTGAAGAAAGTTTTCATCTTTTGAAGGAATTGTTAAAAATTGCACCAATATTGAATATAATTGATCCAAATGATAACTTTTTTGTGTGCACAGATGCACGCAAGGAAGGGATTGGTTGAATCCTTACACAAAATGGGAATGTGGTGTGCTATGAGTCAAGGAAGTTGAAAGAGCATGAGAGGAAATATGCCATGCATGACTTAGAGTCAGAAGCCATAGTTCATGCCTTAAATATGTTAGGTACCTGATCTATTATAATAGCAGAAAAGAGAAATACTGCAATGAATAACAATGGAACAACAATAGGAAACTGAAATACTGCAAAGAATAACAACATAACAACAAATTATATGGAACCACAACACCAAAATAATACCTTTATTGATAAGAAACAATGTTCACTTGCCTCTTTGAGGGGGAAACCTCCAACAGAGCAGAGCTCTATTACAATAATTCTCAAGACAAAGACTTCTGATGCCTCCTACTCTTATTTATACTAATTCCATCTTCTAAAGAACATGCTAGAGGAATATCTTTGTAGAAGCATAAGCTTCTATTAAGACTTCTTACATTAACTTGTTCTCATTTATTAAATTGGCCTTATTAATTAATGTTGGCCTTTATTACATGGAAAATAAATTATTCTACCTATGTGAGGGGTTAGGGAGGTTAGGTCCCTAACATTCCCCCCCCCTTGAAGAACATCCTTATCGTCAAGGCTTGAGATGAGGAAATTGTTGCAGAATGGTGGTTGACTCCCATGTGGCATGTTCTGGAGTTGTATATTTCCACTGTACTAACACTTCCTTGATGGTGCACTGACATAGACGACGTGCACGCTGGTTCAATACTGCTTGGGACTGCATCCAGATGGAACCTTCTTCATCTAGCTCAAGGATACTGGTTTGAGTTTGGCACTTAGTTCCAATCACCTTCTTTAAGCATGGGACATGAAAAAAATATGGATCTTAGAATGATGGGGAAAAGCTAACTAGTAGGCTACTGGTCCCACTCGCTTTAGAACTGTATAAGCACCATAAATTTGGGAGCAAGTTTTTGACGGTGTTCATATTTGAGTGAAGTATTCTTATAAGGTTGTGGATGAATAATCACTTGGTCCCCTTAAGCGAATTGACGTTTAGAACGACCTTGATCTACTTTTTGCATCATGCGATTTTGAACCATGACCAATTTTTCTTCGAGGGCACAAAGAATAACCACTTAGACTGTAATATTTTTTTCAACCTCCTAAACCTTCGAGACATTGGGCATGTATGAGAGAACCAACAATGGATTTTTTTCCGTATAATGCTTCAAAAGGAGTCATGCAAGTAGTTGTATGGTAAGATGTGTTGTACCACCATTCAACTAGGGGTAACCACTGATCCTCTCAGATGAATAACACCTCAAATATGTTTCCAAACACTTCTTGACAACTTTAGTTTGGCCATGAGTCTAGGGATGATATGCTCTACTGAGATGCAATTGAGTTCCCTGTAGCTTGAAAAATTCTTTCCAAAAATTGCTGGGGAAAGTGGGATCTTAGTTAGAGACAATAGAATGAGGCATGCCATGAATCTTGAAGACATTATCCATGAAAATTTGAGCCACTATGGATGCGGTGAATGGGTGTTGAAGAGAACATAAATGAGAATATTTGGAAAGATGATCAACTACCACCATGATGACTGACTTATTGCTTGATTTAGGTAAGCCAACAATGAAATCCATAGAAATATCCCTCCAAATAGTGGGTGGAATTGGAAGCGGTTGCAATGTTCTCGGGGCTTTGACTGTTTCTCCCTTTTTGCATTGAAAGACATCACATTCAACCAAAAAGGTGTGGATGTCCTGTTTCATACCATCCCCCCCCAAAAAACGTTTAACCCTTTCATAGGTTTTGGTAAACCATGAATTCCTAGCTGTGGGTGCAACAAAAAGCTCATAAAGCACCGTGGATTTAAGTTGCGACTGTTTTCTTAAATATAGATGGAATTTGTAGCAAATATCATCATTGTGCCAAGAGTACCCTAGAAAAGCTGGAGAATTGTCTTGCAATTGTTGGATTAGAAGAGAAATTTTGGGATCTTGTAGCCATTCTTGGAGAACATCTTGGAGACGATCTAGTACAAGGAAGGAGAGGGAAAATAGGGACCCTTCATCTTCATATTTTCTAGAAAGAGAATCAACAACCACATTTTCTTTAACTTTCTTGTAAATGATCTCATAATCATATCCAAATAGCTTGGTCAGCCATTTTTGTTGCTCGCGGGATGAAAGTATTTGCTCCAAAAAATGCTTGAGGCTCTGATGATCTGTTTTAATTTGGAAGAGTTGCCCAAATAAATAAGGGCACCAAATATCCACGACATGTAGAATAGCCAACATTTCATTTTCATTAATTGATTTTCCCAAATGTCACATCGAAAGTTGTTTGCTAGTGAAGGCCAAAGGCCAACCATTTTGCATGAGGACTACTCCAATTCCTTTCCCTGAGGCATCACATTCTAGGACAAAAGTCTTTGTGAAGTAGAGAAGGGCTAGGACAAGAGTTTTTCACATAACTGCTTTCAAGGCTTGGAAGGATTGATCAATAGTTGGAGTCCAAGTGAAGTCATTTTTTTTAAGGAGAGGAGTGATAGGTGCTGTAATTTTTCCATAATTCTCAACAAACTTACGATAATATCATGTTAAACCTAGAAAACCACACAATCTATTGAGAGTTTTGGGGTGAGGCCAATCCTGCATAGCTTCAATTTTCTTAGGATCCACCCTGACACCATCCTTGTCAACAAAATGACCCAAGTACTCCACTTCTGAGGCTCCAAAGGTACATTTAGATTGTTTGAGGAAAAGATGGTGCTGAGAGAGTAGATGGAGAACTTGATCCACATGGGCAAGATAATTTGTCCAAGTTTTATTATAGATGATAATATCATTAAATAAAACTAATACAAAATGACAGAGAAACAGATGGAAGACATGATTCATTAGACTTTGGAAAGTGGAGGGAGAATTACACAGGCCAAAGGGCATTACCAAGAACTCATAGTGACCTTCATGAGTTTGAAATACAGTATTAGGAATGTCTACCTCTTTCATATGTATTTGGTGGTAGCCATAATGAATACCAATTTTAGTAAAGTACTTGTGATCCAGGTGGATATTGGTGGCCACCCACCTATTCCAATTGGCTCCTCGTGTCCGTTTTTTGTTCAACACGTTCTTCTGTACTGCTTTGTAATTGTGGGTTCTACACTTTTGGGGATTTCTAAAGCCCCACACATCCTTCGGGTGGATACGGGTGGCCTCTCGCCTAATCCAACTGGCTTATTTTGTATGTTTTCATGTCAGCACATCTTGTTGTACTTCTAGGGCCGTTTTGGGGCCCTAAACGTTGTTTTTTTGGATCACAACAATCAAATTGTAGACAGAGTCAAAGTTTGATGATTTTCTGTGTAGATCTATGAAATACCTTTCCAACAAGCTATCACATGCCTAAAATGGAGGTCGTATGAAAAAGTTACGACCTTGGGAAGTTCAGGTGGCAAATTACACCAACTTACCCATAGGGCCCACATGACTTTTGGCGTTTCACCTTCTAGGGTTAGATTTTTGGATGTCTAGGGTTTTGGCATTCATGAGTAATATCAAAATGGCCTCTAGAGCCTCATTGTAATCCATTATTATCAGACGGATGCACGTAGGAGTCACATCTCTTCTCAGAGATAGCTACCACCATTCAAGCAAGTGTTTTAGTTCTGTAGTTTTACAGTTTCAACCTATTTCATTATTTAATAGAAGATATTGTTCACTGGATATTTGTGTTATTCTTCATATATATGTGTTTATTGTATTCAATCTATTAATCAGTTCATTCTGCTTCTAAATCTGGATCAGTGGTATCAAAGTGGTCTGCTCTTCATTTATTTTTATTCGTGCATGTCCCCGACAAGATCTGGGCACAAGAAGTTGGGACTCGAACCAATCGAGCCATTACAAGATCGGTCGTGATGAGCCTGAAAACAACCCATGGGGGATGGAAAGAAAGATGATGGACCAGGAGATCCTATTAAAATGTTGCTCAAGGAAGCCCTCGCGCGACAAAGGAATGAAATGATGGACAACTTCCCGCAGATCCTTCGATGACTGCCCATAGGAGAAGCATCTTCATCAAGCGGCCATGCAAACCCCTTCAAGGTACAGGCAAATTTTGATATTCCATTATTTGAAGGACTAATAGATGTGGATGCTGTAGATAAATGGTTGAATCTGCTGGAAGGATATTTTTTGGTCCACAATTTTTCCGATAGGGAAAAGATCGTTTTTTCACTCCTCAAGGCCGCTCCCCATGTTAAAGACTGGTGGGATACTTTGATGCAGGAGCATCGACGACTTCATCAAGCGAGCCAGCGCGTGGAGTAAAGAACATACAACTGGACAGTACCAGCACATACATTTTTTTGAATTTCTTTGAAAAGATTGTTGCGCCGTCGTTTGAATGAAAGCATTCATATGAAGCGCACTTGTATTGTAATGTAGATAAGAAGGAATTTAATAGTTTTAATGCTGTTAGATAGGAATTAACTGTAGATTAGACAGTTTTTGCTTTCGAGAGGGAAAATGGATTATAGGCACCCTCCTTCGTGTTCTGGATCATTCTCATTCATACCGGAGCAAGAGAGAGACAGAGCAGAGAGCTTGTGAAGAAACCCCATGTACAGACATTGAATTAATAGGAAAGCTTTGATTCAATCTCATGGATGTGTTTGATCACTGTGTGCTGTTGATATTATGCTTCTACATGCTTGCTTCTTTTTATGCTTATCTTCTATATGCTGCATATGTGATTTCATACCAGGTTAGAAACCTGAGAGAATGAGGGAATGAGTTTCAATTGTTTCTCTGCTTAAGTCTGGAGATTCCTGCATAGAGTGCAGTTGAATTCCTCCGCATAGAGTGCGCTGAGGAGGCTAAGCAGTTGAACCTTTGTTCTCTTTTTCCCAGAGTCATGTTGGGTTATTCAAGCCATGCAGATGAAGTGCAGGTCGGATTGAAGTCTCAGTAGTAAGTCTGAGAGAAGAACGGCGCGGGCTATTGCCTTTGTGAGTGCACATAGTCCGGAAGAACTAAACACTTCAAGAGTTGTGGAAGTTCGAGCGTGGGCAGTTGGTGTAGAGTCTCTGGAGGAGAAGAGGGACCAAGCTTAGGAGGGACAGTACCCTTTGCTTCAGTTGCACAGGACGAAGCTGGTGCAGCGGATAAGTTCTCAAGAGGAAGAGAATCGATGATTTGAAATCCCCGTGAAGTTCTGCGAAATCCCGAGGATCGTCGGATCAAGGAGGAGTTACGCGGGAGTTAACCCGTAAGTGCAGGCGAGGAGGATTAAAAGTCCATCGGACTTCGGGGTTTCGGTGTTCGGGGATTGGTGAGGTGAGAGTTCTACACCTCGTGAAATCGCGAGTCGCGATTCCCCGAATTTATCAGATCCGTCGATCAGAACGGGGACACCTGGCGCAAGATCCTGAAGAGTCAGGATTCGGGGTTTTGCAAGGAATGTGACCTTGTGCATCAGGAACCGTGAATTCCCGAATCGCGATTTCCCGATTTCACGAGTGGGGAACAGGTGTCAAGGCATTAGGCTTCACCATGAGTTGTTGACAGGTGGCATCGTAGGATCGGGGTTCGGGGTTTTGCGATGCAAAAGGATTGCGACTGGTGAAATCGCGACCTGCAATTCCTCGATATAACCACAACCGTTGATTTGTGGGACACGCGTCAAAGGATTCCTTGGAGTCGGAGTTCGGGGAATTGAGATTTGGAGATTCGGGGTTCTCGACGTCAAAGAATTTTTGCATCACGGATTCGCGATCCGTGAAATCCCGAAGTGACGTGGCATGTGGGACCACGGTTGGTAGTGGAATACAGGTGGAAGCACATCGGCATATTGGGGATCGAAGTGCTGAATATAAGAAAGAGGTGGAGGTGTCGAATCCACACGTGCCATCGTATATCGGCATATCGGAGTTCGGGGTTCGGGGATTCATGGCGTAAGTGAACCACGACATTTCATGTGCCGATTTCCCGATAGAGAAATCTCCGATAAATGGAAGTGTTGACCCGTTGACCATCGGGGATCGGGGTTAGGTTTTGCAAGTGAATTGTGTTCGCGTGAACCGCGAACTCCCAAGTCGCGATATTCCGATTTCCGAAGGGGAGATTGCCGAGGGGTTATTGTGGGTGACTCGTGACTCCCGAGGGGAGTTGGAAGAGCTCAGACTCTTCGGGCCCGTGGTTGAAGAAGGTCCTGGTGGGAGCGGCTGCTCGCTGAGGGGTAGGACGCGTCATACTTACTCTGAGCAAAGGGCCGTGGAGGAATCTAAAATGTTTTTGGTGGCCCCTACATGGGATTCCTTCCAGGATTCCATTAAAGAACAATACTACCCTGTTGGAAGCTACAAGGACCAATACACCAGATGGACCAGCCTACGTCAAGAAAGGGACCAGACAGTACCAAATTTCACCAATATTTTCCATACCCTACACACCAAATTGTGTATCAAATACTTTGAGCGTCATTTGGTGCTCAAATACCATGGCTGTTTGCATAGATACATTTAAACATAAATGGATTTCCTGGACATCGTCTCATTGGGAACAACTTATAGATACGCTATCAAGATCGAGCATAAATTTAAGCAAAAATGACAAGATTTTGGATTTGGAAACCCCTCATAGCCGAAGTAGGGAAAAAGCAACCCCAACCCACATAGAAAGGGACCAATTCAAGATGAACACCCTCAAGACATCCGGTCCAAGCCACAACAGAAGAAGGGAAATGAGAAGACGAAGAAGGACATGGGAAAATTGTGTGAGTACCATAAAATTCCTTGGCACAACATCGAAGAATGTCGCTCCAAGCAATCCCTCATGGTCGAGCTGAAGGCTTCCGAGTCAGAGGCTGATTCTGATTTTGTGTCAAATCCTGAAGGAGGGAAGTGGATTATTGATGCTGAAACCAGTGCCACTATAGCTACCAACAAATTTTGGCCAAGCGAACCAGAAGAACCAGAGGAAGGGGAACACATTTTTCACTCACAGATGTGGGTCAAGGGGGATCCGCTTCATTTCATTATTGATAGCGGTATTCAGAAGAACCTGATTTCAGCAAAGGTTTTCAAGCGACTGTACCTACCAATAACACCACACCTGCAACCCTATACCATCGGCTGGCTTCGCCAAGGAAGAGATATCCATGTCATCCAACAATGTCATCTTCACTGCGACATCAAGCCTTTCAAAGATAAGGTAATGTGTGATATTGTTCCCCTTGAAGTTTGTGATGTTATTTTAGGAAAACCATAGTTGTGGAAGTGTCATGCTGTGTATGAGTCTAGACCCCGCAGTGTTATTATTACTTTGGGTAGACAATTGTATAGGATCCCAGAGGTAGCGCCGCCTACTGCTATTTCTTTCATCTTTGCTAAGAAATGTAGTAAGGTCATTTCCTAGACCGAGAAGTTCGTCTTCTTTGTGATCTGTGCTCACAGTAAGCAGAAGGTTTCCACCACATCTGTGGCCTCTACACAATGCCTCTCTTTGAAGTATAAGCAAGTGGACAGGATCGTGGAAGAATATAGAGACATCTTTTCCTCACGTACAGGGGTACCGACACACTGGCAAGTCAATCATCCAATTGATCTGACCCCTGACGCACCTCTACCATATGGACCAGTTTATCGACGCTCGTTGATGGAGAATGACGAAATAAAGCATCAGATCCAAGAGATTCTTCAAAAGAGGCACATTAGACCCAACTCCTTCCCTTACAGAAGCTCGATTGTACTGGTGCAGAAGAAGGACGAGACTTGGAGACTTTGCATTGATTACAAAGCCTTAAAAAAAATCACAGTCAGGAACCGCTACCCCATTCCTAGGATTGATGACCTTATTGAACAACTCAAGGGGGAAAATTTGTTCATCAATATTGACCTAAAGTTTGGTACCACCAGGTTCCCATCGAACCAATTGATGTATGGAAGACAACCTTCAAGTCTAAAGAAGGTCTCTACGAGTGGCTATTCATGCCCTTTGGCTTAAAAAATGAGCTGACCACTTTCATGAGGTTGATGGATGATGTATTGAGATCCTTCAACAACTCCTTTGTGGTGGTATATTTGGATTGCATCCTCATCTTGAGTCGAACGTGGGAGGAGCACATGCGACATATTCAACAGGTTTTGAGCACTTTGCAGCAACACAAGCTTTATGCCAACTTGGAATAATGCTATTTTGGCATGAAAAAGGTCCAATAGTTGGGCTACATTGTTGATGAGCATGGGGTACATGTTTATCTAGCTAAGATCCAATTCATCCATGACTGGCCAGTCCTAACCACACCGACTGAGCTTCAGAGATTTTTGGGACTAGCCAACTTCTATCGACGGTTTGTGTTGAGATCCTCCCATATTGCATAGGACCTCAGCCATGTGACCAAGGACAGTGATAGGATCAAGTTCGTGTTGGGTAAAGAGAAACAATGAGCATTCAATGATCTAAAGCATCACTTATGCTCAGCTCCGGTACTCTCCTTTCCCGATCTGCAGCAACCATTTGAGATTGAGACTGATGCATATGACTATGCCGTGGGCACAGTTCTCACTCAACATGGGAATCCAGTGGCATACCATAGTGACACACTCTCCGATACTGTCTGAAAATACCTCACCAATGACAAGGAAATGTATTCCATTGTACAATCTTATCGTCGATGGAAAAATTATATTATGGGGAAAGAGACGATCATACACACTAATCACAAGCCTCTGCAGTTCATATAGACACAGGGGAAATTGCACAACGATCGCCATCAGAAGTGGTCCACCTACCTGCAACAGTTCCATATCAACATCAAGTATAAGACACGTATCTCCAATCATGTCCCTGACTGCCTCAGTCGACCTCCCGTGGCTGCACTCACCACTGTGCTCCATTCATGTGGACATGAAGCCTCCTAGTGGCCCCAACTTTATCAGCAAGATCCGAACTTTGCCACCACATATCAGCTCTTGGGTACATGCGCAACTGTCACTGATTTTCACATTTAGGATGGACTCTTATGCCACCTAGGCCATCTCTGTGTTTCTACAAGTGAGCGTGCAAAGATGATTTGGGAAGCCCACTATAGTTGGGTGGCAGGACATTTTGGCGTAGAGAAAACTGTGGTCATTCTTTAGAAACATTTTTATTGGCCAAACCTTAATCAGGATGTCAACAAGTATATAATATATTACACTACCTGTGCCATTTCCAAGCCAACCATCAAGAAGCAAGGCTTATACACCCCTCTTCCTATTCTCGAGAAGCCTTGGGAATCCATCTTAATGGATTACATGTCTGGATTTCCATCCACCAAGAAAGAAAATGACTGCGTATTTGTGGTCATTGATCAGTTTTCGAAGATGACCATCCTCACAGCCTGTAAGAAGAATGCCACAACAAAAGATACTGCCAATATCTTCTTTGAACGAGTGTGGGTCCACTTTGGGATACCATAGACCATCATCTCCGATCGAGACATCAGGTTCCTCAACACCTTTTGGTCGAGTCTTTGGTCTCTGTTGGACACCAAGATAACAAAATCCACTACGTTACATCCCAAAATCGATGACCAAACAGAGGTCATCCATCGGATGATTGTGCACATCTTGCACATGTACAATTCTAAGAATCTACGTACATGGGACGAGAGTCTCCCATATGTCCAACACAATTACAACATGGCTCTCCATAGTTCCACCAGCCATAACCCATTTCAGGTGGGTCTGGGATTCCAACCCTTGGGACCCATTGATGTTGCACTTCCTCTTACCACCGCACAGACAAACTCTTCCCCTGATTAGTCTGCAATCGAAAAAGCCACCAGATTCATTGAGCGGATTCAACACATCCGCTAATAGGTCCAAGAGATTTTGCAAAAATCCAATTCTAAGTGCAAGAACTGCTATGATCAACACATGGTACCACACCAGTTTTAGGCTGGCGACAAATTCTAGTTACATTTATAGAAGGAGCATCTCACTGGGCCCAATCAGAATCTTCTCCCACTTCGTTATGATCCTTACACTATCACCATGGCTGTGGGTAGCAATGCTTTTGAGATCAACACTCCACCCTTCCTTGGTATGCATCCAGTATTCAATGTGGACCTCCTTCAACCATATTTTCCACTGTTATTGTACACCTACGAGATCACAGAACAACTGACACCAACAGAGCTCAACCCTGATTGTATGGAACAAGCATCCACTTACCATATAGTGGACACACAGGTCAAGGGCACTCACCAGCAGCAGATCCAACTTTATCAAGTTGTCAAGACAGGGAAACTCCTACACCAAGGCAAGTGGCTCACCTAGGGCCAAATCCAGTAGAAGTTTCCTCACCTGATGGGGGAACTCAATGCAATGGAGACCATTTCTTCCTAAGGGGGGAGGATTGATCCAGGTGGATATTGGTGGCCACCCACCTATTCCAACTGGCTCCTCGTGTCTGTTTTTTGTTCAACACATTCTTCTGTACTGCTTTGTAAATGTGGGTTCTACACTTCTATGGATATCTGAAGCCCCACACATCCTCCAGGTGGATATGGGTGGCCTCTCACCTAATACAATTGGCTTATTTTGTATGTTTTCATGTCAACACATCTTGTTGTACTTCTAGGGCCGTTTTGGGGTCCTAAATGTTGTTTTTTTGGATCTCCACAATCTAAGTGAAAAAAGAGTTTGAATTTGATTGAGGAATGTGTATTTTTCTAAAATACCTTTCCAACGGGATATCACACACCTAAAACAGAGGTCGTATGCAAAAGTTACGACCCTAGGAAGTTGAGGTACCAAATTACACCAACTTGCCCATAGGGCCCACATGACTTTTGACGTTTCATCTTATAGGGTTAGGTTTTTGGATGTCTAGGGTTTTGGAATTCATGAGTAATATCCAAAAGGCCCCTGGAGCCTCATTGTAATCCATTCTACTTAGACGGATGCACGTAACAACCACATCTCTTCTCAGAGATAGCTACCACCATTCGAGAAAGTGTTTCAGTTTTGCAGTTTTACAGTTTCAACCTATTTCATTAATTAATATAAGATATTTTTCACTGGATATTTGTGTTATTCTCCATATCTCTATGTTTATTGTATTTAGTATGTTAATCAGTTTGTTCCGCTCCTAAATCCAGATCAACTCGGCACCACTTAATTCATCCAAGAGATCATCAATGACAGGAATGAGAAATTTGTCTTTGATGGTGAGTTTGTTGAGGGCACGAAGGTTGGGACACATGCACCAAGTGAATTCTTTCTTAAGTACCATGATCACAGGAGATGAATAGGGGCTGGTACTAGGACATATAACACATGTGGCGAGCAATTCTTGAACAATTTTTTCAATTTCATTCTTTTGGGAAAAGGGATGACGATAAGGTTGAACATTGGGAGGGAGTCTGGATGGGACGAGAGGAATGGAATGATCATGAACACCACGGGAAGGGGGAAGTCCATGGGGAGTGGAAAAATAGCTTGATGTTTGGAGATGATAGATTGGAGGTTAAGATGCATAGAGGGTGCTTGGATTTCTTGAATGGAATGGAGTTGGGCAATAATTCTTGAATGACATTTTTTGAGGAGCTTTTCCATTCATTGGGAATTGATGATCTCATGAGAGCCTGCTGCTATGACCTAGAACTTATATTGTTGGCCCTCTTGGTGGAATTGCATGGTTAATTCCTTAAAATCCATGAGGATGGGACCTAGAGTCCGTAACCATTCCGCACCAAGAACAATGTCACAACCAACCATGTCGATAGAAAACATATGAAATTTCACGTGGTACTAACCAATTTGGAGACACACATTTTCACAATGCCCCCCAGATTTCATGGAATCTCCATTGACAATAATGATTTGAAAGTTGTTGACTGCATAGATATAACAATTGGTTTCTTGGTAAATACGACGATGAATAAAATTATGGGTGCTTCCACTGTCAATGAGGATGATGACCTTCCGATGCTTAATGGACCCAATTATCTTGAGGGATTGGGGAGCAGAGAATCTAGTGAAATCATTCAGTGAAATGACCTGTTTGACTTTAGAGGGGGGGGGGGTGTCAAAGGGTGGATTAATATCAATTGGCTAGCGTAACTCATCCATAGGGGGGCCTCGACCTCTTCTTCAGAAACATCCTTAGAGATGGCCATAAAATATTTTGTTCCTTACACTTGTGCCCTGGAAAATATTTGTCATCACAACTGTAACAAAGGTCCTTGAGTTGGTGTTCAACCATTTATGCCCAGGTCAATTTTTGGATATTCATTGGAGTGGAAGGGAGTGGAGTGTCTAGGGCGGGGAATAAAGGAGGGTTTTCTGGTTTGATAAGAGACAACCTATTGTGCTTCTTAAAATATTTTAGTATCTTCCACCCAAATCTGAGGGAGATACATGAGGACATGGGCACGAATCTCATCCTAGAGGCCACTGATAATAGTTGTCATCAAATCTATAACAAAGGTCCTTGAGTTGGCGTTCAACCATTTATTTCAACCATTTATTCCCAGGTCAATTTCTGGATCTTCAGTGGAGTGGAAGGAGGGGCGAGAGTGGAGTTTCTAGGGAGGAGAATAAAGGAGGGTTTTCTGGTTTGATAAGAGACAACCTATTGTGCTTCCTTAACTCTTTTAGTAGGTTCCACCCAAATCTGAGGGAGAGCCATGAGGACATGGGCATGAATCTCATCCTTGAGGCCACTGATAAAGCATTTCTAAAAAAAAGCATCAGACATGCCCTTTGTGCGGAAAGCCAAGCACTCAAAAGAAGCTATAAAGTCTTCCACTGTGCCAAATTATTTCAACTTGGTCAAATGGCCTAAATGGTGGGTGTCGATGTCAAAGCGTTCATAAAGTTCTACAACAAATTGTGTCCAAGCCACATACCCATGGCGAGATTTTGTTTTCCATTTCCACTATTGCTAGCGTTCATGATATAGATGGAGAACACCATACCAGAGTTTGGGAAACTCATCAATAATGTCGTGCAAAGAGAAATAGTGTTCCATTTGAGTGACCTAGCTTGTGGGATTCGAGCCATCAAATTTGTTCACCTCCACTCTAGGGAGACCCAGGTCCTGATGAAAGTGGTTGGAAGGAAAGGATGTGGAATAGGAGGATTCAATTCCTTTGGGGTGATAAGGTGTGGTAGAAGATAAGGGATCTTGGGCATGCTTAAACAATGCGGTCAAATTGTTCACTGCATCTTGGGATTGCTGACACATCGTTGTCAATTGGTGTTGTAGGGGCTAGTCGACTCTGTCGACTAGGCCCTAAGAAATGGTCAGTCGAATGATGTAGTCAGAAATGTAAGTCGGTCGAAGTATATGATAACCGACCGACCAAGGGAGTTAAGTAGTTACAACTACCTGATAACTAGATATATAGGAGTATAAATAGACAAGCACATAGAGACTCTAATAGCTCTGTGTGAGATATTGTATACATTGTATTGCATTGCTATATCCTTTAATAAATATAGATCTTTGGGATATCACTACTTGTTTATGTCTTTGTCTATATCTATATGCATGTATCTTCTATGCTACTTATGTAAGGACTATTGGTAACTCTCCCTACATTCCCCTAGATTACAAAATTGGTTCATTTTCCGGTAGTTCTAAACCTGGGCATGCAAACGTATACATATATTTTAACCCTACAAGACATACATGAATGGTGGGAGCGCAAGACTGAGAATTGCATTAAAAATTACGCCCGAAGAAATAATCTCTCAGTCCCAAAAGCAAGAGAAAGATTCTTTTCAGAAACCCACAAAATATTTTTAGAAGCCGTCTCTGAAGCACTATTTCTCTACATCAACAAGTCGAGTAATGCGAATTTGACAGTCAATGAGAAACTAGGCCTCAATATTATGAACATAGGAAGAATAAATTTACATGATTGGTTCGAGCCAGTTGTCAAAGAATATATCTCAGAGAAAGCTGTCGAATATAAAATATATCTTGATAGAATCAAAGAAAGTTTTTATACCGACTCACACAAAGTATTCTTGTGTACTATCATAACACTGCTTCATAAATTCCTGCTCGACAAGGTATATAATGACATTGTTGAATACCGACCTCGACTAGGCACATTGTTACCAAATAGTAACTATCAAGAAAGGGATGAAGAGTGGGAAGGATTTTTGGATGCAAAGTGCAAAGATACAAGACAAGCCTAGGATTATTTTTTGAATAAATGAGCATGGCTAGTATTACCAACCTTGAGTAAGTCAGGGCGACGATGGGGGGTTGGTCGAATATTTGAGATGCTACAAGGAAAACATGCATGAATTTCTGATTATTGAAGCATAAATGTCATCGAGAGGAAAACAAGCACACAAGCAATCCATTGACATCCAAATATTGGAGCAAGAAAAAAGGAAAAATAAAAGGGAATAATTTCGTAACCTTTCGAACAGTCATAAGTCTAATATAAAAATGATCTGGGAGGGTCAGCCTAATATAGTACGTGAACCGTCTGAGTATGAAGTGAATCAACCATATCTGACAATAACAATAGCTGTGGTGACCCCCGGAAGAAGTAGTGATGTAGAGTTTATAGAGACTATATTAAATGCCTATCAACCAGAGGATGAACCTGAAAGAATGTATTATGAAGAATCAGGACCAACAATACACACTTCCCTCGTGCTAGAAACCATCCCGCGAATAAAAGAATTCCTCCAGCAAAGACTCCAGATTTATGACCAATCTACAAGATTATGGTACAAAATTGTCGAGCATGAAAACCTACGATATGTGCTCATTGTTGAACCAGAAATAAATGAAACTGACAACATGCTCATCCAAATTAAGGATCTCACTGACATGACCCCCCTGCCAAAATTATTATCAAGAGAAGAAACTAGTTATAGTCGTGAACTGACACAACCATTGGATCGACGCCTAGTCAAGTATAAAGATCAAAGTTCCCAAACCTAAGAGACACTTTTGGCATTCAACAGGAGGTAGTTATTCCTCAAGTACTACCTAGTAAAATATCAACCAATATAAAAAGTGAAAATAAAATCTGATCTAGGACTCGACAACTTAGTCGAAAATTTTGGTAACACAGACACCACAGAAAGTGAGTACCCCTAAAAAGACAATAAAAATGGGATTTAACCACATACCCCTATATGAGGGAGATGAGGACCCAAAAAGACACTCGTTTGTGTGCGAAAAATTATGGGATGTCACAAACATCACCAACGAAGACAACCAAATGGCACAATTCTAAGCTGCCCTCTGACACTGTGCCCTAACATGGTTTATGAACTATACAGAAAATAAAAAATGGAAAAAGTAGGACATAAAGTATAATTTTCTAACATTTTTTAAAGTCCAAGATGTCACACACTTGATTGCACAAAAACTAAAAGAAATAAAAAAATGACCAAGCGAATCAGTACGAGAATATGTTAAAAGATTCAAATATCTCTTGAGTTAAATTCAAATAGAAACCGACCAAATCTTGCTAGTTCAATGGTACGTCGTTGGGTTATTGCAATGAATTTGCTCACCATTACACATGTAAAAAATAACCACCTGTGAAGATGCGTTACAGAAAGCACAACACATCGAATCAGATGACGACGGCCCGTCGACTGCTTTGTCGACCAAAAGAATTGAAGAAAAAATAGAGCACTTACAACAAATGATAAAGAATATGTCTATAAGGAGAAATAAACTTTGGTGCACATCATGCTACGAAGAAGGACATACGAAGGAAACATGTAGCATCAATGATCAACCACCACCAATAACAGATGAACATAGAGTACAATCTCAGGAATATTGCAACATATGCGAGTGTCTTACTGATCATAGTGTACAATATTTTCCACACAATCTGAAAAATACCAAGTGGTGCCATATCTGTGAAGATTCTAATCATAAAACACAAGAATTCTATTTCAATGCATGGAATCAAGCCAGTGTACAAACAATCTATCACAAAGAAGCCACCAATGAAGCTGATAGTTACGATTGAAGGGATGAGTACTACGACCGAGGAGGCGACGATTGATTTGGTGGTCGAGGTCGAGGTCGAGGATGAACATACTACTACAACTACTAGAAATATGATCACATCAGTCCAGATTGTCCAATGAAAGATATAATTGACTTGAAATTCTGCACTAAATGCGACGTTGGTGATCACTCTTAGAAGAGTGCCCAATAGTACTTGACAAAATTATGACTAGAAAAAATGTTAATCTCCTACATGAAGTATCAAAAAAAGAAGCATCGAATTTAAAAAATTTAAATGTCATGAAAATATTTGGCACAGGATGAGATCTTAACAATACTACCTTTCACGACCAAAAAAAATGGAAGGATAGTTTCTTTCCAAATTATGATAAGGAAGAGAAAATTATGAAAGAAGCTATTAGATTCTTTAGGAAAAAAAATGGAAGATATAATGAAGATATTATAAAATAATTCCTATAGCTATTACATGAAAAAAATTCATTCGGTTGATTGCTAGAATTGCTAAATATACTAAAATAATACAAAGAAGGACAAAGACCAACAAAGGATGTCAGACAAATCTTGTATAATCATAAATAATATGATCCACAAGTCAACCTAGAGATCAATGAAGTATCGATCAAATAATTAGTTGTCTATTTTGGATCCCAAGTCAATATCTTACCTCGAGAAACTTGGATAAGATTAGGTCGACCTGCTTTAGCACCAATTCTGAACTATGTCAAACTTGTGGAGCAAAGACTAATAGAGCCCATTGGTATTCTTAGAAATGTCGACACTTAATTAATGGGTATTCCAACTCAAGTCGAATTTGAAGTCATCGACCTAGTTGAGGGGATGCCAACATATGCAACACTTGTTGGTTGGTCGTGGGGTCAAAAAATGAAAGGAAACATCTCTCTGGAAAAAGATATAATTAAATTAAAAGGCGATGGAAGAAAAATAATCATTCCCTTAGGTCCAAAAGAAGGAAAACCATGGACTGAATCATGGGATGAAGACCAAGAGGCTCGATGCATGTATCAAATAAACAATGAAAAAAGAGATTAT
Organism: Picea engelmannii; assembly: GCA_009831015.1. Lineage (NCBI taxonomy): Eukaryota > Viridiplantae > Streptophyta > Pinopsida > Pinales > Pinaceae > Picea > Picea engelmannii. The sequence continues at coordinate 9,740 of ML837428.1, read as the reverse complement.
GTAGAACCAACCGTACAAGAATAAATTTTGAGAGAATGTCCCATGTCGGTCAGACATAACTCTGACTCTGATTTATACAAATGGAAAATCAAGAATTAGGAATCACACACGAAAGATTGTTGGTCCATTGAAATCATACTAAAGCATCCGACAATGTGCTACTTGATCCATGCGGTACCAATAGTATATGAAAATAAAATTCGGCAGACTCCCACTCTTATACCAACTGACAACCGAATAAGCAATCCCTTATGATATAATGAATGACACACACCTTTGACACATGTCAAAGTAGTGTCGAAATCAGTCGTAGAGAAAGGAAGAAAACATAGCCTCGTGGAAACCTTCACAGGCCAAGATGCAAGTTGGTGGGAAACACACTCCCCCAAGATACAAACGTGGATGACCCTGTCAACATATTTCATTGAAAAATTTGGAGACCAGAAGTTATCCAAAGCAACTGATATCCCCATTTTCAGGTTTGGGTATGATCCAGTAGAGCATATTCAATGATGTGAAAATGAATGGCAAAGGATAGGTTACATAAAAAAATGGTATGGCCCCATATATTTCCAAGAATGCTATATGAGATACCAAACAAGAGGTATAATATTGAATAATCTTGCAAGACTTTGAATTCAATACTTTGTGCAAGACTTTGAATTCAATCCAGAAGAGGAACACCTGAAACAAGCAACACAAGAAATCATAAACTTCTTAGAAAATCCAACACTAGCTGCACAAAAAGAAAAATGGAAGATGAAGATGGATTTTGGATTGACATCAACTTACAATCTTATTTTGACAGAAAATAAGGAAGTATTGATGACACAAAGTCTCGACATGGAAAATATAAGGTGCCCAAGACAAATCTTTCAGTGGAAAAAGGACCACCCAACATTACAAAATCACGTGAAATCAATCTTCAACATAGCTACAAAACAAAAAGAAGATTAGGAACAACCTGACTTCCCAAAAAGTTTTACAAAAAATGAAGAGGGGGAACATTATCTTGACGAAGCAAAACCACTAGAATGGATGGAGGCCGAAATTAAAAAAAAATAATTCGACATATCAAACGACGAACGCCCAAAAATGATACTAATAGGTGATTATTGGTCAAACAAGCAAATAGATGATATATTCAATTTGCTAAAATACTATCAAGAAGTTTTTTCCCACGACTACAAGGAATTGAAATGAATTGTAGAAGAAATGGGAGAGATGAAGATTGAACTCATTCCACGAGCAAAGCCAATAAAAAAATGACCATACAAACTAGCCCACAAATATAAGTTGATCGTACAAAAAAAGATCAAAGGAATGCTACAAGTAGGTATTATTTACCTAATCGACAAAACAGAATGGGCAAGCCCCATGGTGGTGCAACCAAAGAAAAACAAACCCCAAGAATCTCAGAATCTGCATCGATTTCAAGGGACTCAACAAATTGATTATGAAAAATATGTTTCTTACCCCCTTCACTGATGAGATCATTAACAAATTTTTTGGACACAAATGCTACTCATTTACCGATGTGTTCTTAGGTTATAATAAGGTGCCAATAACAAAATAAGATCATCCAAAGAAAACATTGGTCTCATAATTCAGATTCTTTGCCTACAGAGTCATGCCATTTGGACTGAAGAATGCACCAACAATATTCTTGAGAATAGTTGTTAAGGAATTTCAAGAATATATATAAGACTATGGTTGTCTACTTTGACGACTGGAAAGTATACAACTTACTTAAAAAACATATATAATGGCTTAGTCTTATGCTAGAACGATGCAGGAAAATCCAACTATCGTTAAATATTAAGAAATGCATATTCACTACACCAATTAGAATCTTTCTAGGACATGTGGTATGTAAAGATGGAGTAAATGTCGACATGAAAAAGATTAAAATTATTCTCGACATAAATCCTCGTGTGAACCAAAACAAATCAAAATTTTTCTGGGACACACTAGATATTATAGAAAGTTTATACGCCACTACTCAGACATCACATTTCCAATGGATGAGCTTCTACAAAAATAAATCGAGTTTATATGGAGCCAAGATTGTGAGGAATACTTTGAATTCCTAAAGAAGAAGTTTGTCGAAGCTCCAAAACTAAAATTTCTCGATTGGTAGTGAAGGTTTCATGTACATGTCTATGCCTCCAACATTGTTGTTGGGTCGATGCTAGCACAACCATACAACGACATAGACAATCATCCAAACACATATGGAAGTCAGAAATTAGACAAAACAAAAATAAACTATTTGATCACAGAAAGAGAAGCGATATCAATGATATTCACTTTAAATAAATTTTGTCATTATCTACTTGCCAATCCGTTCACATTTTTTACAGACACCATCAAGCATTGAAATATTTGGTCAATAAATGGGTCCACCAAGGAAATATTTTCTGTTGGTTACTTTTTTTTTCCAGGAGTTTAAGTTCGACGTAATCATACGACCTAGAAAAAAGAACGTCTGACCCGACCACCGATCACGACTTGAAACAGGAGAAAACCTGACATGAATAGACAACGACCTCCCATATGCACACATATTCAGAGTCAAAGTTACTCCTAAGGATTTAGAAGATATAGCAAATTTTTTAGAAGAAGGAAAGGCTCCAGAACATCTCTCAACAAAAATAAAAAAATTGCTAGCCTTAAAAGCTACACCTTTCACAATCATAAATGGGTACCTCTATAAAATGGGAATTGATGACATTCTAAGGAGATGCATTCCTGAACATGAAAGGGAATACATTATTAATGAGGCTCATGTAGGACCAGTTGGGGGCCACTTTTAGGCTAACACGACAACCCGAAAGATACTACAAGCAGGCCTGTGGTGGACGACTCTACATCAAGACTGTCAAGATCAAGTTAGAAAGTGAGATAGCTGTCAAAGGCTTGGGCAACCTCTGTGGAAAAATTAAATTCCTCTCAGTTCAATAAATCCTAATAAAGCATTCAAAATATGGGCCATTGAATTTGCTGGGCCTTTTCCACAGAGGGAAAGAAGAACCAATGCTAAGTATATTATCACTGTTATAGAATATGTGACTAACTGGGCAGAAGCTAAGCTAGTAGAATCATGTACCTAAGAGATTGAACCAAAATTCATCTATGAGAATATAATTACGAGGTTCGACTGCCCTCTTACACTAATTAGCAACCATGGAACACACTTTGTGAATGAAACAATTAAAATCCTGCTAGCAAAATTTTTGATCAGCCATAGAAGAACGACTACCTACCATCCACAAGAAAATGGGGCGGTCAAATATTTTAACAAAACATTACATAAATGACTTACAAATATTTGTGGCATAAAAAAAGATGATTGGGAAAAAAATATTCCCGTAGTACTGTGGGTATATAGATCATCATATAAATGATCGACAGGTCAGACTCCATTCAATATTGTCTATGGACAAGAAGTTGCTATTACCTTGCACTTATGGACCAACTCCAACAAGGTTGCAACTGTAGAAAAAATTGACAACAATAAAAGTTTGAACAAACGACTGTACCAAATGAACAAGACTGGAGGAAGGAATACTAATTGCAATGCACCATAAAGAGGTCTAGAACCAACAACAAAAAACATGGTATGATTGACATATAAATAAAAAAGGATATAAAAAATGGAGATTTAGTTTTGTTGTATGATAGTCGTATAAAAGGAAAACTAAGAAAACTAGAGACAACATGGATTGGACCCTATGTTGTCAAAGATATTCGATCGAAGGGAGTAGTCCAACTCTCAACACTATTGGGGCACCCATTCAAAAAATCAATTAATGTTGCCCATCTAAAAAAGTATCACATTTAAAAGAAAAGAACCTCGTTGGAAAAATCTAGCAGGGAATTGACAACACAGACGCAAATACGACATTCTGGTTAGTGTTGAAACAAATTCGACTAATCATTTACTTATGAAAATAAAACCTGCTTAGTCTTATAAACAAAATCCATTTATAAAAAACAAATTTGGGTATAGGAAATTTTCAATGAAAATTTAAGTATTAAAGGTCCATCAAAGCATCAAAGAGAAATAAATAAAGCATGAAAATGGAGAGAGGAAGAAGTCTCTGGTTGAGCCCGAGACAAAGAAGATGAAGATATGATCGACATACCACTCCATCACCTGACCTAAGGAAAATACTGATGAAAATACAATCAAGTGATCAGGACAGATCGACATGAAGCGAGTGCAAGAGACGTCAATATCATATAGACAGAGTGAGGCATAACAATATGGACGAGCACATAAGTCACCAGGAACATCGATTAAGTCACACCGAAAACAAAAAACATAAAAACTTAAGAACAACATTCGATCGACCCATGTATCAACCATGCATTAATAGAGGAGATATCATCGGTCGAACTCAAGAAAATAACGACCAAGGAAACACCGAAGCCCATAAAGAAAGTGAATTTACTTCATGTTAGGGAGGGCTTGGCGAGAATAAAGAAAACATTAATGATCGACACGATTGGGATAAACATTGCACAACTACCAATGAGACCATCAGTTGCATCGAAATGTATGACAACCAATCACAAGATGTCTATTTAATTCTCGACAGGACCCAAGTGAATGCCAACTAATCATCAATCTAGATATCCAATCATTCAACCTAGTTGTATCTCCATCAGTTATGACGGAAGAGTGCGAATTGCGAGAAAAATTGGATGCATTTAATCTAAATCTTTTGGTACAGGCTATAAACCTTGAAGAAGCTTACGAATTCACTTCAATGTTATTTTTTCCCCTGCAACTAAGCACAGATTTGAGCATAATGACATATTTAAATGATTTTCCAAAGATCAATGATTAAGTTTCAAAAATTCCAAGGATGAGAGGTCAAGTTGAAAACACACTGGAAGGTGCAAGACCAAGACAAATATTTGATCGCGTGATTGGCCAACTCACTTTGTAGATGCCTTCAAAAAATACATGATACAAACAATGCAATGGAAAGTATAGAGCGTACATGGAATTTGACCATTGACAACAAAATCAAAGAAGCTCTCACTGTGAAACTAATAAAGGAAAAGGAAGTAGAGCTACAAATTTCACAACAATAGCAGGACTGGAAGCCAGAGAGGAACTAGGCAGAATTAGAAACTAACTGAGCAGTCAACCATCTCACTCAACTCAAAGATAACATGCAGGATACAGAGCAACAATTCGACCTAGATTCAAACTCAATTCAGACAACCGAGATAGAAGAAAAATCCAATATGCTCACCCAAATGAAACTCCTAAGCCTAGAAGCACAAAAAGAGATCAACGCAGGGTGTAACTTTGCAGAAAAAATGAAGCATCACCCCCTAGTATCATTTAGATCACCTCCAGATTCATCATAGAAACTAAAAAGGATAATACAATCGACTCAACCAGTGGCAAAATTTTAGGTGCAACACCTTATGTCGGTCAAGCACATGAAATTTTTGTCTCCTCCTACTTCAACTTTTCTTCTTCTGTCTGTCTTCTACTTCTCAATATTGTAATCAAGTTTTGTAAATTTAATTTTGTATACGAGTTTCCCCTTTGCTCGGGATGAGTAAGGAATTGAGGTGGGGGGAGATGTTGTAGGGGCTAGTCAAATCTGTTGACTAGGCCCACTAGTTGACTAATATATAGTGAGTCGAATGATGTAGTCGAAAATGTAATTCAGTCAAAGGATCTGAGAACTAATCGACTCAGGCAATCAAGTAGTTATAACTGCCTGATAGCTAGATATATAGGAGTATAAATAGACAAGGACAGAGAGACACTAATCGTTCTGTGTGAGAGATTGTATACATTGTACTGCATTGCTATATCCTTTAATAAATTCATATCTTTGGGCTCTCACTACTTGTGTATGTCTTTGTCTATATCTATATGCATGTATATTCTATGATGCTTATGTAAGGACTACTGGTAACTCTTCCTACATTCCCCTATATTACAAAAATTGGGTTATGGATTTGGGTATTGATTCGAGCGGTGCAAGATGAGTATTAATGCTAGATATATTGGAAGTAAGGGAATAAATATCAGTCATGGGTTGCTCATGATCTTTTTCCAGGGTAGTGAGGCATTATTCCTAGTCTTGGCTGCAGGTGTGGGCCATTGGGATGGGAAAGGGGGTGGTTGGGGCCACACTGAAATGGGTTACTGGGGAATAGTACCACAACAATCAGTGAAAAGAGAGGAATTTAATGTGATAGGTACCAAATAAGGGTGCCTGGAAGGGATCGGGTCCACTCGAAAAAAGGCTTAAAAATGATAGGTACCACTGTGATTAGGGAGAAGAGAGGAATCCAATGGGATATGTCTCAAAAAATGGTGCGGGTAGGACCCAAACTTTTTTTTCTTACTCCTACAGAGTTACATTCTGATCTTAATAGCACTGCAACGACGAAATGGCCACATTATTAAAAAGAAGAAATGTGTAGTAATTTCGCAACCCGAATGCAGGAGGCAAGGCTGTAGGACAATCGATCTTGTCTATTCCTTTTCTTTTCTGTTTCCTTCCCAAGGGTTAGCGTTTAAAGTTTCTATAGACAAGGGTTTTCCCTATGTTATAGCTCTCTTATATACATGCGAGGTTTAACAATAGTACTCGACCCAATATCTTAGGGCACCAACTAAGGAGGCTAGATCGTACCCTTATCTGTACTACCCGATTACCCAAGTACTGAAGAGTATCTTCTCAAGTGTTTTTCTTGGTGGAACTATAGCAGTCAGGCAACCGATCGATTGATCTATGGACGGTTTCATGATACCTAGGCTATTCCATATACAATTTTTTTCTAATGCACTACCACTCAAAGGGGCACCAGCATGGGTTACAAGGGTGTCCAAAAGTGTGAGCTTAAAAACCTATTGTATTTTTTGTGTGTATGCTTCCCCAACTGTGGATTTATGTGCTAAATGAAAAATCACTGGAGTTTTAAGACGTCGAAATACCTTTCTACCTTGAAATTTTTTAACCCACAATTTCTGCCAAGGAAAGTGCTCTGACACCACTTGTTAGGTACCAAATCTATTATAATAGCAGAAAAGAGAAATATTGCAGTGAATAACAACGAAACAACAACATGAAATTGAAATACTACATATAATAACAATGGAACAACAAATTATATGGAACCACAACACCAAAATAATACCTTTATTGATAGGAAACAATGTTCACTTGTCTCTTCGAGGGGGAAACCTCCAACAGAGTAGAACTCTATTACAACAATTCTCAAGACAAGGACTTCTCATGAATCCTACTCTTATTTATGCTGATTCTATCTTCTAAAGAACATTCTAGAGGAATATCTTTCTAGAAGTGGAAACTTATATTAGGTCTTCTTACATTGACCTATTCTCATTTATTAAATAGGCCTTATTAATTAATGTCAGCCTTTGTTACATGGAATTTTTTTTATTCTACCTAGATGAGGGGTTAGGGAGGTTAGGCCCCTAACAAAATATGTGGATACCTTATCTCATGGGTAAAATTTTTGAGCTAAGGACATACCATAGTGGTCTAAAGTTTTTGTTTGAGCAACCAACATTTGAATGCCATACAAGTTACATGGATGGAATTCCTTAGTGAATATGACTTCAATATCAAAAACATTAAAAGTAAAGATAATAAAGTGGATGATTCAATTAGAAAGAGGGTTCATGAGATGCATGCTATAACCAGTATTATATACATGACACATTTAAAAGACAAAATTTTATGGGCTCTAACAACACACCAACTTTATTTACAAGTTAAGGAAAAATTACAAGAAGTTAATTTACAAAAAAAATACAAAGATTATCAACTGGAAGAGGATGATATTATCTTGTATAGGAACCAATTTTATGTTCCTAATTCTAAGGAATTAATAAATTTGGTGTTAAAATAAATGCATAATAATCCCTATGCTGGACACCCAGGTTATCAAAAGACAATTGCAAAGTTAATAGGCCAATATTTTTGGCTATGAATGAATAAATATGTGGCTGAATACATATCCAAATGCATGGAATGTCAAAAGGTAAAGGCTAAGCATAGACATCCAACTATATCGGTATAGCCATTACCCATTCCTGAGTGGAAATGAGAAGTTGTTTCAATAGATTTCATTACTAGGTTGCACAAAATAATAAAACAACACGATTCCATCATGGTAGTGGTGGATAAGCTCACAAAGGGTGACCATTTTATTCTAGTCAAGCGAAGACATAAAGAAACCAACATTTTAGATAATTACATGAAGGAAATTTCCAGGCTACATGGTGTGCATAAGGAAATAGTATTTGACAAAGATTCCAAATTTATTTCAAATTTTTGGAAAGGATTTGGAACAAATTTAAATTTTAGTACAACATATAACCCAGAGTCATAGGGGAATATAGAGAGGGTCAACCAAGTAATTTAGGACATGATAAGAATGTATGTGATAGACAATCCATCCAAAAGGGAAGATTATTTTCATTTAGTTGGATTTACATACAACAATGGGTATTAAGAATCCTTTAAAATGAGCCCATTTTAAGCATTGTATGGCAGAAAGTGTAATACTCTACTGAGTTGGGACATTCCAGTAGACAGAGTAGTGCTTGGGATTGATATGCTCATGGAGATGGAATAACACATTATAAAAATCAAATAGAATTTGAAGGAAACCTAGGATAGGCATAATAGTTATGCATGAAAAAGGTAGTGTAGCTAGAGAATTCCAAGTGGGAGAAAATATATTTTTGAAAGTAAAACCAATTAGAAGTTCACTAAAGTTAGGAGGATGCACCAAGTTGATAGATAGATTTTGTGTACCATTCAAGATACTGGATAGGATAGGGCCAATTTAATATATGCTTGCATTGCCTACATCCATGGATGTACATATTGTATTTAATGCATGGATACTTTTAAGGATGGAAATTTATCTGAAAATGTAGAAACCTCGGAGAATTTTACTAGTTCTTAATATGTAAACTATAAATTGTGTGGTGACATGTTTGTAAAAATATTCAAAATTTTAAAGATTTTATATAGTTTCTATAAAATTTGGGCTATTTTCAAGGTAAAATAATTTATTATATAGAATTTGGGAAAATAATTTTTAGAAAAAAAGGAAATTGGCGAATCTCTTTTTGGGAAAAAGCATGGAAAATTGTCCCATGGGTGATATATAGCCCCTACAATTTTCCTTGATTTGATGTATCTTTACCGAAAAAGTATGTACATGATCCTAACGATGTCATTGATTGGACTATGATTCACGGGGAGCCAAAAGGGGACTTTTAGGTAGAGTCGGTGCATATCCTGGAACAGAAAGTCAATGTGCTCTGGAACAAAACCATTGGGTAGGTAAAGGTCCAGTGGACCTACTACAACCCTGTGGACGTGACATGGGAGCTGAAAGATGCAATATGGGAAGCACATTTGGAACTATTTTGAAATTTTGATGTAAACATTGTATATATATGAACACATGTATGGTGATGTGCGCTTAGGAAAATGAAAAAATAAGGGAGAGGCGAATGTAACAACCCTATTTTGATCCTCAGGATATAATTTAATTATATATATAATATCAAGGATAAAAATCGAATAATATGGATGAGGGACAACTATGTAAATATGTAAACTGAAATTATTATTAAAATTGTTAAGCCCTAATATTGGCTCATTACCCCTTAATTGGGGCATATTACATTAGTAATGTTATTTTATTTATGT
>ML837427.1:63113-74984 GCA_009831015.1 Picea engelmannii | reverse complement strand
CTTCACTAAATCTCTCTTCCTATCATACATTCCTACTTATTTATACTTTTACAATCCCTTACAAAAGGCCTAACCATGGGTAAACCCATGGGCCAACATCCCATAACCCATTATGAAAACCCTAGGGAACCCTTTGTTGGGTCCACAAAACCTGCAAAATAAGTGAGATCCGCGATCTCCGCTCCGCCTGGGTGCACCTTCCTCGATCACTACATCGAAGTACAAAAAGTGGTCAAACCTTACCAAGATTTCCTCAAAACTTGGTCGAGGGCCAACACAATGTAATCAAAATGTCTTTCCAAGAGGCAAATTCGTAAATATACCCTTAAAAAAGTAGGACTTCAGATGGAATAAATATTACTCAACTGTAGTACTACTAACTTTGAATCAAGTCGTACGATAAGATGACAGATTCCAAGTGAAAAGGCGTCAGTTAACAACTCGATAACTTCACTGTATTTCACGATATTATTAGTTGCAAGACCAAGTCAAACACCATGTAAACTGATCAATTCATCCGTAGGTGCATAGATTTCCCAAGAAACATGCGCTAAAGTTTTGAGTACTAAGACTAGAACCATCAACAAAGCCGATATAGGGTAGTGAAGACACCGACATCTAGAAACCAAGCACAATACAAGGTAAGCAACTGAAATGCAGAACCAAAAACAAAAAAGCACAAAAGAGTATGATACACTAAAAATTCACATCACTTATGAAAAAATGGTTTAAGCGTAGTACTTCTTCAAGTAAATCCCATTTCTAGGTTCATTCAAAGGAATTCCATCATAATCTACTAGCTCATAAGCCCGTTTAGCCAACACTCATTTCACAATATAAGGGCCCCACCACATGGGATCAAATTTTATGGCCCCTAGTATGTCACGATCATGTTCCTAAAGAAGAACCAAATCACCCTCGGAAAATACACGTGGTTTGACATGCTTTTCATATTGAGCTTTGACACACTTTTTCTAAGTTTCAATGACTAAGGAAGCATCATGACGGGTCTCATCTAATTACATCAAATAAAAGAGACGTTCCTCTTAAGCTGAGGTGTTGGGGAGAATTTCGACAGCCAGTTTCAAAGATGGGATTTCACATTCAATCGGCAAAATTGCTTCAACCATATACTAATTGGAAAGGTGTGAACCCCATGGCAAACTTAACGGATGTTCGATAGGCACATAATGCCAAGAAAAGCATCATGTGCCAACTTGACTTGTGAATTCCTACCATCCATCGAAGCATAGTAGTGAGAACTTTGTTAATTGTTTCAACCTGGCCATTGGCATGCGGATAATAAGGGGTTGAGTTTTCATGTCGAATACCCAACTTCTTGGTAAGTTCATACATCATGAAATTGCAAAAATGACTACCATGGTCAGTGACAATGGATTGAGGGACACCAAATCTAGTAACTATATGATTGAATATGAATAACGTTGCAGTTTTCCCGATATTATCAAATGTAGGCATCGCCTCGTCCCACTTAGTGAAATAATCCATGACTACAATGATGTATCCATGCCCCTCGGCCGAGTGAGGGTTACATGTTATGAATTCCATGCCCCATTTAGTGAATGGACCAATGAAAACTACAAGGTGAAGAGGAGAGGAATGAGATCAGATCTTGTTGTTGTAGGTTTGACAAGCATGGCATTTTTGGACGGCAGTAATGCAATCCTTAAAAAATGAAGGCTAGGAATAACCATCTCGTAAGATCTTTTGAGCAGTGGCATACCCATACATATGACCGCCACATACTCCAGAGTGACAATCATTCAAATCTTTCTCAACTTAATCATAGGTGAGACATCATCGAAATATGGAATAAATACCATGATGGTAAAAGGTATCACCAAGGATAATGTATTGACGTTTTTGATACCGAATACGACGACGATTTGTACTAGAGATATCAGGACAAAAAGTTTAGGTTTGGAGATAAATGATAATGTCTCCATACCATATGTCATCAGAACTGATTAGAAAGAGAGATTCATCAGGTAAGGAATCTTCTGCCATAGTTTTTGTTTCAGTAGAGGGAAGGTCACATATCAACTCGACAAAAACCAAAGACTTCTTTGACTTGGCGCACTCAAACTCCAAATCAAACTCTTGGATAATAACCATCCATTTAGAGTATTTGTCCCTTAACAATTTTTGATTAAGGATGTCTTGCATGGGGTTGTGATGCAAACCCCCGACCCTTAGGCCGAGATCCACGCAGGATCGTTCTAAATCTACCCCTGAGTCAAATTGACTCTTCGATTCTTCCACAGGGAATCCCACACACACACAACAGTGTTTTCCACAGGTCCTTATAGGTATGCCCACGTGATCAAACACAAGGCATCAACCCAATCTCCTGACCAACAATATGATCGCGCCCTTTACCGAATCGAGACTTCAGGTTTCGCGATATCGTGATTCCTGTTGTTGTGTTTCTGACTCTTCAACCCTCCAAAACCCGAAATACCAAATTTATGAAATATTTGGTCACATCCTCCTCCACAGTTGTGTCGCGTTTCGCGACTTCGGGAATTCTGGAGCAAAGAACCCGACCTCTTTTCTTCGAAACTGCCATGATGCCAAACCCCGATGTGTTCAATAAAGGCTGGCTTCCCAAAGAAACTTTTCGTCGATTCGGAGTTTCAGACTTTGTGATTTCGCAAATCCGAATACAAGTCTCCCGGTTCTCCAACCTTCGACACCCGAAACAGTCAACGAAGATTGACTCCACCTGGCGACGAGTATACGCCACCTATCTTCTCCACTGTACTCTATTTCCCACGTAGATTCTTTCCACCTGTCCACTCAAGATTTTTGGCTTTCGGAACTTAAACAACCGTTCAACAGTCGTTCCTCTATCACTTCAAAACCCCGAACTCTGAAATGGTGCCTTCCATAGGATCAACGGCTATAAGCCTTCATTCGATCCAATGACCCACGTTATTTCAGAATTTCGGGTACCGAGAGTTCGAAACTCTCGATCCCAAAATGCTACCTCCTCTGCTTCCCGACACCCGAAGTGCCGAAATCGCGAAATTCCACTCCAAAATCCTATCGCGATTCGCGACTTTCGGATTTTCACTCCACTATGCCCTGACTCCTTGTCGTCATGACCCCCAAAATTCCAAACTCCAAAATTTCGAAGCACCAAAAATTTTGCGCATCGTCTTCACACACGATAGTCCATTTCGCAATTCGGAAGTTCAAGTGACCAAGGAATTTGGCTTGCACTCTGGACTTACAAACCTTGATTTGCCGAAACGATCTTGATGGCTCAACTGTCATGATCAACGGTCGACATTGAATCTTGAAACCAACGTAATGGGTTCATCCAACCCTTATCCACCCTACAAATCCTCTGGATCCTACGGTCCTCACGATTTCGCGAGTTCTCCATGGAGAATTTCGACCGTTCGATTTCTTCCTCAAGAATCTCTATGAAACGAGCCAATGTTCTTTCACCGGAACTTAACCTTCCACACGATGATTCAAATCCCTGTCTTCCTTTGAATACTTCAAAGGCACTGATCCTAATAAGATTTCTATTGTAACCTCAAGTCTCGAAAGGACTCCTACACGCTCTCTTTGTAGCAATATTTCAAATACTTCTATGTATTTGATTCTTCGACTCTGTACACTCTCGGCAACAACAATCCTTCACTCTTCAACCTTAGTTGATAAATTCTAAGGCTTCATCTAGCCTGCGCACACCTTGCATGGCTTCTGTGCTTCACTTTCACTTCAGCTGATATGAGAACAACGGTATCCTTCCTGAGCTTTCTAAGATAAAACTCAGAACCCTTGTCAACGGACACCTTGCGGACGTTTCACTGCACTCCTTGCAGGAACTCTCTCAGGAAGAGAAACAATTGAAACTCATTCTCTTTCTCTCTTAGACTTCATACATTCAACATGAAATCATACATTCAACACAGCATTGAAACAAATGCATAAACAAAGAGAATAAAACAATTGTAAGCATACCATTCAACAAATGTAAACAGTAAGCATCACAACACCATGAAAATTGAGTCAAAGATTCATATATTAACTTAAGTGCTTCTATACATGGGTTCTTCTCTACAACTCTCTCCTTCAGCCCTTGATGATGACAATGTTTCATAATACAATGATACAAGGGTGAGGGTGTCTATATCCGTTTTCCCTCCTCCTCTCTAAACTGTCTAATCTCTTCATTCAAATCTACCTACTTTCATTAATTATGTATAAATGCCTTTACAATTTGACAGATGGGAGTAATCCCCCGAGATCTGTTTACAAAATGCAAGTACGCTTCCTTTAACTACTATATTAATATTTTGCTCATTAATTTTTCCAAAAACATTTCAAAATGTGCAAAATGTGGGCTGCACTTTTCCAGCTGTTCCTTTGACTAGGCGCGTGTTTTGGCTTTGTACGATGCTCCTACATCATACTCCCTTGCTTGAAAATTTTCATGAACTCATGTTCATGAGCTCCTGCATGGTCTGTCCATGCTTTTGAATTTCTACTTCATCTTTCCAACTAGCATCTTCAACTAGATGTCCCTTCCATTTGACCAAGTATTCAAAATACTCTTTTCTCCTGGTCTTTTTGCTAATCCTTTTGTCAATTATGCATTCCATCTATGGATTTTCAGCTACAGGCATTTATTTTGTCCATTGAACTTTTTCTTGCTCATTTTTTTCTCTTGCTTCTTCAGCTCTGTAAGGGTACAAATCCGCAACATTGAATGTCGGTGAGATTCTGACCCCATTAGGTAATTCAATCTCATATGCGTTTGCCCCAAATTTCCTTATGACCTTGCACAGTCCAATCTTTTTCATCTTTAGTTTGTTATATGTTCCCCTCGGGAACCTCTCCTTCCTCAGATGTGCAAGAATCAGATCACCAACTTCAAATTGAAGTTCTCACCTGTGTTGATCCACTCTCCACTTGTATTCTTGACTTGAACTCTGCAATCACTCCTTGACTCGGCTATGAAGCTCCTTCATTCCTTCTGCAAAGTCTTCTGCACTAGCACTCCTGAATTCATTTTGTTTTGAATCTTTCAATTCAGAAACTCCCCTTGGTTACATTCCATATACAATCTGGAATGGACTCTACCTTGTGCTTTTTTAAGTGAATCATTATAAGCAAATTCCACCTGTGGTAGAATGTGATCCCATTGACTGTGGTGTTCAGTCACTAAGCCCCTCAACAAATCTCCCAAGCTTATGTTCACGACTTTTGTCTGCCCATCCATTTGAGGATGATATGTTGAGCTAAAAGACAAACTTGTCCCCAGCTTTTTCCATAAGGTCCTCCAGAAATGTCCAATGAACTTGGTATCTCGATCAGAAATGATACTCCTTGGCAAGTCGTGAAGTCTGATGACTTCCTTGAAAAACAGGTTTGCAATATGAGTTGCGTCATTGGTTTTCTGGCATGGTATGAAATGTGTCATTTTTGAAAATCTGTCAACTACCACAAAGATTGAATCACACCCTCTTTGTGTTCTTAGCAGTCCCAATATGAAATCCATGCTCACTGTGTCCCACGGCCTTTCTGGTATGGGAAATGGTTGATATAACCATGTGTTCTGCCTTTTCCCTTTCGTGTGCTGGCAAAAACTGCATCTGTCCACAAATTTCTTAACATCTGTCCTCATCCCTGTCCAAAAATATGAGCCACTCAACTTTGAGAATGTCTTATCATGACCAAAGTGTCCAACCAATCCTCTACTGTGTTTTTCCTTTAGCAGGTTCTCCCTCATGGAGCATTTTGGAATACATAGTTGATTGCCCCAGAATAATAAACCATCCTGGATCATATACTCGGTCCATTGGCTTCTGTCCCTGAGAATTGAATTCTCAGATGCCTCATATGCCTCTTTAAAATCTTGGTCATCCCTGTACATTTCTTTGAGGTTATCAAAACCCAAAGTCTTGACTCTGAATTCCTACATAAGCAAACATTTCCTACTCAAAGCATCAACAACTTTGTAAGCAGTTCCAAAAATATGCTTAATCACAAAAGTAAAATTCTGCATGAATTCAACCCATTTAACATGTTTTTGGTTCAACTTTTCCTGTTGAGTCACAAATTGTAAAGCATGATTATCACTGTACAAAACAAACTCTTTAGGAACCAAATAATGTCTCCACTTCTTTAATGCTTGTATGACTACGTAGAATTCTTTGTCATATGTTGAGTACTTGATCTTCACTTCATTAAGTTTTTCACTGAAGTATGCAATTGGCCTATCGTCTTGGCTCAAGACCGCTCCAATTGCAAATCCACTTGCGTCACACCTAACCTGGACTGTCTTGCTAAAATCCGGCAAAACCAGAATTGGTTGCTCATTGATCTTCTTCTTCAACAGGTTGAAACTCTTCTCTGCTTCTTATGTCCAGTGAAAATATTTGTGTCTTTTCTTCACCGTATCCATCATTAGTGCGCCAATTCCTGAAGTTTCGGATGAATTTCTTGTAGAAGCTAGCCAAACCATGGAAGCTTCGTACTTCAAATATACTCTTCGACGATGGCCAATTCTTAATTGCATCTACCTTTTCTGGATCCATATTCAACTCATTTGTAGAGATAACAAAACCCAAATAAATGAGTTATGTCCTCATAAATGATGATTTCTTCATATTTATCAGCAATTTCTCTTGTTGTAATCTCCTCATTACTGTAACTAAATGCTTTAAGTGTTCTGCTTCTGTCTTGCTGAAAATTAATATATCATCAAGATATATAATGATGAATTTCCCTATGAATCCTTCAGGACTCCGTTCATCAATATCATGAAAGTATTGGGTGCATTCATTAAACCAAATGGCATGACAAGCCATTCATATAGCCCCTCATTTGTCTTGAATGTTGTCTTCCATTCATCACCTTCTCTCATTCGAATCTGATGATACTCACTTTTCAAATCAATCTTTGAAAAAAATCTTGCTCCACTCAAGCAATCCATCAAATCGTCCATCCTTGGTAATGGAAATCTATATCTGATGGTAATCTTATTGATTTCCCTTGAGTCTGTACACATTCTCCAGCCTCCATCTTTCTTTGGGCTGAGCACTGTCGGAACAGCGCATGGACTCAAGCTTTCTTGAATCAATCCTTTGTCCATTAAGTCCTGGACATGTCTCTTAACTTCTTCATTTTCCTGCGGTGTCAACCTATACACAACTTTGTTTGGTAAACTGACTCCAGGTATAAAGTCGATATGATGACTTATACTCCTAATAGGTGGCAATGAACAAGGCAGTTCGTCCACTACTATATCAGCAAACTCTTCCAGCAACTCTTGGATTTCTTCTGGTAAATCATCTATCATTGTACTGGTCAAAATAATTTTGGGCTTCCTGACCACAATAAATTGTGTGTCTTCCTTCTTCTTAACCTCATTAAGAAGTTCCTTCCCACTCATGAGAAGTATAGTGTTGTTCATCTCTGTTTTCACCTCTTTATCTTTAATTGGCAACAACATGTGAATCCTACCATTTTTCTCCAAGGTGTACGTATTCTTTCTCCCATCATGAATCATGTTTCTATCATATTGCCATGGTCTACCCAGCAATAGATGACAAACATCCATGGGAATGACATCACATAATATTTCATCTTTATATCCTCCTATTTTAAATTCAACTAAACATTGTTTAGTGACATTTACCTGATGTCCTTTTTGTAGCCACGAAACTCTATATGGGCTTGGATGTACAACAGTCTCTAGCTCCATCTTTTCTACCATCTCTGTAGATACAAGATTGTCTGTGCTACCGATGTCCACTATGACCTTGCATACTCGGTCTTTGGTTTTGCAAGCAGTTCGAAACAGACTGTTTCTTTGGGCTGGGTTCTCTGCCTCCTTCTCTGGCTTCAAGAGAACTTTCCTCATCATCAAAGATCTTCTGCCCTCGACATCTTCTACCTCAACATTTCATCCTTGAGCTTCGGCAATGTGAGTTTCACCACCATCTTTTTTCTTATCTGGACACTCATAGGATTTATGTCCGATTTTTCCACAGACAAAGCATTTCACTTCACCTCCTCTACCTCTTCCTCTTCCTCTGGCTCGAGGAAAAGTATTTCTATCAGCATATTGCCTCCCCTATGAGCTTCCTCCTCTCTCAGGTTGATTTTGAGGTTTCTTTTCCTCTTCTTTAGGTCTCTGAGTTCTATCTTGGGCAATTGTTTTGCCTCTGGCTTGACTTCTACCTTGGCCTCTTTGACCTTGCTTTCAGCTTAGCTTTTATTTAGCTTTCAGAGCCATCTGATAAGCTTCTTCCACATTTTGGATGGTCATCATGCTCATCTCATCTTGGATGCCATATCGCAGACCATTCATGTACCTGACAAATTTTTCATCATCGCTCTCCCGATGACCTGCTTTGATGTTTATCTTGTAGAATTCTTCAGTGTATTCTTTCACTGACATCAGCTTCTGTCTCAAATTCTGCATCCTATGAAACAGAGTGATTTGATAATATTTGGGTATAAATTTGGCTTTCATCTTTGCAACCATTCTATCTCAGCTTTTGATTTTCTACTTGCCCTTGCAGCGTCTGTCAGCCTGCAGTTCATCCCACCATAGTGTTGCATGCCCTTTAAGTCTAGTAACAACATGTTTGACCTTCTTGTCTTCCTCGACATCCTCATAGTCGAAGAACTTGTTTAGAGCTCTAATCCAGCCTAGAAGCTCTTCAACATCCAGGTTTCCCTCATACATGGGAATGTCCATTTTCTCTCTGGCACCTATCCTAGAAACAGCCTTGAATAGGCGTTCGTCTGTAGCATCTTCGACTACGACTTCTTCTCCTTCGTTTCCAACTTCATTTTCAATTTTAGCCTCACTGATATCCCTAGCATCGACTGTGCACCTCTATGTTGTCTCCATGGCATCAAGCCTAGCACGTAACTCATGCATTTCTCTTTCTCTTGTTGCATCAGGCATTGGCATTGGCCTATGTCTTCTTCTTAGCAGCATGATTGAGAAATTTTCCTCCCTTCTCTCTGCTACAGAAAGCAAAGAATTTATTCTGTAGCTCTGATACCACAATTGATGCAGACCCCTGACCCTCAGGCCGAGATCTACGCAAGATCGTTCTAAATCTACCCCTGAGTCAGATTGACTCTTCGATTCCTCCATAGGGAATCCCACACACACACAACAGTGTTTTCCACAGGTCCTTATAGGTATGCCCGCGTGATCAAACACAAGGCATCAACCCAAATCTCCTTACCAACATTATGATCGCTCCCTTTACCGAATCAAGACTTTGGGTTTCGCGATATCGCGATTCCTGTTGTTGAGCTTCTGACTCTTCAACCCTCCGAAACCCGAAATACCAAATTTTCGAAAACTTTGGTCGCGTCCTCCTCCATAGTTGTGTCGTGTTTCATGACTTCGAGAATTCTGGAGCAAAGAACCCGACCTCTTTTCTTCGAAACTACCAAAATGTCGAACCCTGATGCGTTCAGCAAAGGCTGGCTTCCCAATGAAACCTTTTGTTGATTCAGAGTTTCGAACTTCGCGATTTCATGAATCCGGATACAAGTCTTCCGGTTCTCCAACCTCCGACACTTGAA
This sequence comes from Picea engelmannii, assembly GCA_009831015.1. Lineage (NCBI taxonomy): Eukaryota > Viridiplantae > Streptophyta > Pinopsida > Pinales > Pinaceae > Picea > Picea engelmannii. The sequence goes on along the minus strand of ML837427.1, from coordinate 65,387 downwards.
ATAGTCCACGAATATTGACTCCACTTGGCGATGAGTATATGCCACCTGTCTTCTCCACTGTACTCTATTTCCCACATGGATTCTTGCCACCTGTCCACTCAATATTTTTAGCTTTCGAAACTTGAACAACCCTTCGACAGTCATTCCTCTATCACTTCAAAATCCCGAACTCCGAAATGGTGCCTTCCATGAGATCAACGGCTATAAGCCTTTGTTCAATCTGACGACCCATGTTATTTCGGACTTTCAGGTACTGGGAGTTTGAAACTCTCGATCCCAAAACGTTGCCTCCTCTACTTCCCGACACCCGAAGTGCCGAAATCCTAAAATTTCACGCCAAAATCCTGTCGTGACTCACGACTTCAGGATTTTCGCTCCACTATGCCCCGACTCCTTGTCGTCAAGACCCCCGAAATGTCGAACTCCGAAATTCTAAAGCACTGAAAATTCTATGCCTCATCTTCACACACGATAATCCATTTCACAATTCGGAAGTTTGAGTGACAAAGGAATTTGGCTTGCACTCCGGACTTACAAACACTGATTTTACAAAATGATCTTGACAGCGCAACGGTCACGATCAACGGTCGAAGTTGAATCTTGAAACCAACATAATGGGTCCGTCCAACCCTTATCCACCCTACAACTCCTCTGGATCCTATATTCCTCGCGATTTCGTGAGTTCTCCACGGAGAATTTCGACCGTTCGATTTATTCCTCAAGAATCTCTGTGAAACGAGCCAATGTTCTTTCACCGGAACTTAACCTTCTGTGCAATGATTCATCTCCCCATCTTCCTTTGAATACTTCAAAGGCGTTGATCCTCCTAAGATTTCTATTGCAACCTTAAGTCTCGAAAGGACTCCTGCACGCACTCTTTGCGATAATCTTTCAAATACTTCTATGTATTTGATTCTTCGACTCTGTTCACTCTCGGCAACAACAGTCCTTCACTCTTCAACCTTAGTTGATAAATTCTAAGGCTTAAACTAGCCTACACACACCTTGCATGACTTTTGTGCTTCACCTGCACTTCAGCTGATATGAGAACAATAGTATCCTTCCTGAGCTTTCTGAGATAAAACTCAGAACCCTTGTCAACGCACACCTTGCGGATGTTTCACTGTACTCCTTGCAGGAACTCTCTCAGGAAGAGAAACAATTGAAACTCATTCTCTTTCTCTCTCAGACTTCATACATTCAACACAGCATTGAAACAAATGCATAAATAGAGAGAATAAAACAACTGTAAGCATATTGTTTGCACCCTTTTTGTCGACTTGGTGAACAAATCGAGGGTGCTTACATGCCCAGTTGGGTCTTGCTGAGCATGACAGCTGTAGAGGAAAGAGTTAGAGAAAACAAAACAAACTATAAGCAAGAATTAAATTAAAACAAACTAAAACTATGAGCATATGGATAAAGAAATAACAAACACAAAAAGACCAATATCACCAATGTTTTTGGGCAGATCTATTGATGAAATCAAAGCACAATGAAGAAAGGGGACTATGAGTCCCTTCTTCCTCCAAAGGAAGGCTCTTGGGCCCTCACAAACTTGCTCTCCTTACAATAAGAAAAATGAAAATGATAGTGAAAGAACTCCTAGCACATCCACTCAATGGAGAGGTGAATGGCCCTATGAAATGGTGCCAATGTGATCTTTTCAAGGAGTGAGTCCTTAAAACAATTAGGCAGCATAACATTACATGAAATTCCTTGAGAAAATGATGTTTCTTCATGGCTTTTTATAGCATTACATTGGGTGATTATGTAACTCCTTTGAAGTGTGAAAAGGGGCTCTTTAGGGTTGCATTAGGTCTTTGACCAGCCTACCATGCGGATTCAGCTCAGATTCGGAGGTCAAATCAGCTTGGGAGCTGATCCATAAGTGGTTGGGAGGCCGACCAATTCAATAAATGCACCGTTTAGCAGGTGCGCGGGTTTTTTCGCCAACAGTCGCGCATCGTGCGCGTATGCGGGCATGGTACGTTCCTGTTTCGCGCATGTGCGCGCGCACCAAACTTCTGTAAAGCGCCCTTCAATTTTTGGTTACTTTGTATAGTTTTTGACCCTTTTGGAATGCTGTGAAATTAATTCAGTGCCATGAATGACTTCATTACTGTTTGATGATGCTGAGTTCTTGTCGCCATGTACGGACGAAATTTCAGTGATAACACATACCATTCAACAAATGTAAAAAGTAAGCATCACAACACCATGAAAATTGAGTCAAAGCTTCATATATTAACTTAAGTGCTTCTATACATGGGT
>ML837427.1:25770-45608 GCA_009831015.1 Picea engelmannii | reverse complement strand
GAATGAATTTGAGATGAAAGATTTGGGTCTCATGCAATATTTTTTGGGTATGGAGGTTTATCAAAATGAGGATGAAATTTTTATTTGTCAAACAAAGTATGCAAAAGATATGTTGAAGAAATTTGATATGGTAGATAGTAAACCAGCCTCCACTCCAACTGCTCATGGAATTGTGTTCTGTAGAGATGATGGTGCTGAAATAGTTGATGAGGCAACATACAGAAGTATTGTTGGAAGTTTGATGTTTCTAACCCACACAAGACCTGATATTGCTTATTCAGTTTCTCTTATTTCAAGATACGTGATAGAGCCATCTGAAATACATATGAAGGCAGCCAAGAGGATTTTGAGGTATGTGAGAGGAACTCTAAATTTTGGTATTCATTACTACACTTCTAAAAGGTTTAATCTTGTTGGATTTAGTGATTCTGATTGGGGAGGTAGTTTATATGACCGGAAGTCTACATCTGGTAATTGTTTCTCTTTTGGTTTGGGGTTGATTACTTGGAACTCAAAGAAGCAAAGTATAGTTGCACTTTCATCCACATGTTGCAGTCACCTCAACAGGTACACAAACATTATGGCTTAGAAAAGTTCTAGAAGAAATTGGAGAGAAGCAAATTCAACAAAACATTTTGATTTAAAGTATCATTTCATTAGAGATTTGGTGCAAAAGAAGGAAGTAGAACTAATGTATATAAAGACCAAGAACAACTTACAGACATTTTCACTAAGGGAGTTGCTAAAGTCCAGTTTTTGAAACTTCAAGATCAGATTGTGAGCCCTCTCAACATTAAGGGGGAGTATATTGGTAATTGATGCAGTCTTGTCAATCATCTGACATGATGCAATCCATCAATCCATTTGCAGTTTTCTTTTTTCTGTCTATTAGTATTCAGATATAGATTGTCTAACTAAATAATGCATGCAAAATGCATGAGTAGTTTTCTAAATATCATGGAGCAGCTAAATGTTTGTTCTATGAGGTTATGTATTGTTATAAATATCAAAGTTGATCACAGTGAACCCAACCTTTTTGTGCAATTACAATTCTTTCTTCTTTCTATGATATTGTGATTTAATCATTTAATATTTAGTATATTGTTATGCTATTTTATTGAATGATTATCTAGTCCATAGATAGTCCATAGATAGTCCTGCATAGATCCTTCAATTTATTTGATATTCTTTTAAAATATGTAGCCTGTAACAAGCATTTTGCAAATGCATTGTTTCTGATGGGGGAGATCGGCGGAAACGACTACTATTATCCATTCTTGCAGCAAAGGCCGATGCAAGAAGTCCAAACCTTTGTCCCTTTAGTCGTTGATAAGATCATAAACGCGCTGCAGGTAAGCGATTTTATCCATTTCATTTCACAGAAAGCTTAAGCTAAATTACGTTTTAATTTATAATATTTATTAGTTATTTTAAATTTTGAGTTCTCTCCACCGCAATCTACCAGATCTAAGCGAAAAAGAGTCAAAGCAATAATGATTACTTCAGAATTTTTAACTTTACGTTCTCTCGCGCTAATCTGTTCTACAATATTATTTTGCTTTGCTTCAGACACTGATTACAGTTGGCGGCGCAAGCAAGATTTTAGTTCAGAACAACTTGCCGATTGGCTGTTCTGTGGTATATTTAACACAATATGCAACAGGACTTGGAGAACCACTGGACAAAATGGGGTGTATGCCGAGGTTTAATACTTTTGCACAAAAAGGAAACGATCTTCTTAGGACGCGAGTGGCAGAATTGCAAGCTCAACATCCAGATGTTAAAGTCGTGTTTGCAGACTATTACAACGCAGCTCTCAGAATCTTACAGTCTCCCCAATCCTTCGGTAGGAAATACTTTTGATATGCTTTTTTACTTTTCAGAGAAATTAGTTTTGCTTTACTTTTGGCAGAAATTTTGAATCTCCTTTTGTTCACAAGAAGGTAAACTTTCACTATTGCAAGAGGCCTCATCCCTAACCAACTAATGAGTTAATGTATTGTTTATCTTTAATAAGGTCATTTACTTTTTACCTTTAATCATCCTCCTCGAAAACCTTGTACCCTAACTTTGGAGTATATCTACCACCAAAAGGATTCCTAAACCATAATATCCTCATCTTCTTCTTTAATCCTAACATGGCTTCTTTTTAAAGATTGACAATAATTATTTCAATTGAGACCCTCATCACCAACAAAGCCCATCCTCCCTACATCAATCCATTCCTAACTCATTATAGTGGTTTTAATTGGATCAACAATTTTATATAAATAAATAAAAACCTACCTCTTAGTACTTCCGCTTTATTTTTTTTTATATGGATCTTCTCCCAATCTTACTTTATTTCTAGCACCAACCGTCCATACAAACCATTTTTCAATTAAAGGGAAGGCCATGACTATTGTGTTCCAAATCAAAGATGCACTTTGATGATCTAATCCATTCTTCAACATACACAGGCTTAATATATTTATGTTCTATCACATTACACCATAGTTAGAACCTTCAATAAGTCCCCACACGCATTTTGCAAAGCAATGGATGTTCTTTATCCTCAAGCCACCCATTTCCTTTAGAGCTGCAATCTTCTTCCGTGATGCACATGGGACCTTCTTCCTTCTACTCTCACTTACCCATAGAAATTTGAAACTCTTTCTTCTAACTTGCTCCAAGACCTCTTTAGGTAAAAAGTCAATGAGACGCAATAAACCGGAATAACTTATATCATTGACTCGACCAAAACCAATCTTCTCCCCCTAGACAACCTTCTATTAACCATAAAGTGTTTTCTCTACCTTTGAGATCATCCATCCCCAATCTATTTTGGTATAATCATTAGGATTTAAATATCAACCTAGATACTTGATACCAGATTTAATATCAACTTCTAAATACGGAAACATTTGCAAAAAAAATAATTTTTTTCCTCCTCACTGACACCCATGAAAGAGACAATAGATTTTCCCACATTCACCATCATTTCCCTAGCCTTATAGTAGAGATCCATAACATCCCTAAGTTTCTCTACATATCTACGAGATCCATCACAAAATAATAAATGAGAGATATATATAGATTCATGCCTACTTTGATCCCTTTAAAAGCTCTAGACTCAATTTATCCTTAAATAAAGCTCTGCTCGAGCCTTCAACAACTAGAAGAAACAATAAAGGGGAGAGGGGGCATCAACCTGCTACTTAGATAGAAAAGGTTTGATACGGACCCATTAATTATCATTGCAAATGAAAATGAAGATACACAGTGCATCACCCAAGTTACAAAGTTGATATTGAAACCCATGTGTATAAGCATTAGCCTCAAGTAAAGTTAGCTTACTCTATAGTAGGTTTTTGATAGATTCACCTTAATTACCATAGATGACCTCCTTTTGTTTTTGATGGAGTGAAAAACTTCTAGATCCACTCCCACAGCCTCATGTATTTTTCTTCCAGCTACCCAAATTGCTCTAGGAAAATGGACTTTAAAAACAAATCCTTCACCCTTCTTAGAATATTTTTTTATACTAGTTTTAAATGCAATTGCATAGAGAGATGGGTCTATACTCCTCAAAACTGGAAGGGTTATTTGATTTAGGAATTAAATCTATGAAGGTAGTATTCAATAGCCCATAATCCTTCTACAGATTCTATAGCCTTCAATAACCTTGAATAGGTCTTCTTCCCCAAGATCATAAAAACCAATAAAGAAATCCAATAACCAACATCTATCCCAAAACTCTTGTCCTTCTGGAAAGAATGCAATACCTCCTGTAACTCTTCCCTTTTAATAACTTCCATCAAACTTACATTTTCCTCCTCAGAGACAAAACTTGGAAAAAGTGTGGTCATTATGACCATCTCAACTATCAAGGCCCTGTCATCTTCCAAATCCTTAAAACTCAATATAGAAGAGCCATCAAATATTTGCAATTTCCAAATAGCATTGACATTTTTCATATGTTTCACATACTGGTGGAAAAACTTTGTATTTTCATCACCCTTTTCTAACCACAATGATCTTCTCTTTAGTCTCCAAGTGGCCTCTTTCTCGTCCAGTAGGATTCTCTTTTTCTTTCCAAGGTTGTTGATTTTGGACTAATGATCCTCATTAGAGAAGCCAACTAGCCCTTGAATAAAATAAATCCTCCAAATGACTTTTTATATCAAGTAAGTCCTTATTATTGAATATTTTTTCATTTTCCCACTTCGAGGATGCTTTCTTAACCTTGTTTAGATTATGTTGAGGGGTCTGAGATCCCTTTAACTCAACAACAGGAACCAAACCCGCTTAAGAGGACCAATTAGACTCGTAAGCATTTGATAAGTGGTAAGGTTCTCCAGATTTGTGATCTGTCTAGAATTATCGATGGGCGTTAATCATGACTGAGAAATCTGTCTTTTCTGTGAAACCTTTCCTCAGGCTATGCAATTCTCTTTTGGTTCTTTTGAGATCATCTGCTCATTTTACAGAAGTGGATTGTTCATCTCGTATTCTAACCATCTGCAGAAAAGATCTTCGCATGTATTTGCATATGGGAACTTGTGTTGATCCATTGAAGTTGAGAGGACCTTCTTCATCTAAATTGCACGTTCTTTGTATTTGATTAGTCTGACACTAATCTAGATGGATGTCGGTGGCCTCCCACCTGTTCCAACTAGCACATTTTGGAAGTTTTCCAGTTATGAATTTTTTTACTAGTTTTCGAGTCCCTGACTTCTTGGGTCGTTTTGAGTCCCTAAACAAAGTTTTTAGGGCTTGCTGCAATAAAACTATAGACAGAGTCAAAGTCTGATGGAAACATGTGTAGTCCTCGGATAGACCTTTCCAATGGGATATCGTGTGCCCAAAATGTAGATCGTATGCAAAAGTTACGACCCCAGGAAGTTGATGTACTAACTTACCCAAACAGGGCCCACATGACTTTTGGCGCTTCATCTCTAAGGGTTAGATTTTTGGATGTCTAGGGTTTTTAACATTCCTGTTTATTGTAAAAAGGCCTTCAGAACCTCATTGTAATCATCTTTTGGTGAATGAGCACAGTCGTCACATCTCTTCTCAGAGATAAGCCGCCACCATTCTAGCAAGCTTGTTTTCCACTGCATTTTACAATTTCATCTTATTTCCTTATTGAATAGAAACCAATTTTACTATATGTATGTTATTCTATGATAATAATCTGTATTCATTTCATTCTGTTCATAAAATATGGATCAGTGGTATTAGAGCGGTCTGCTCCTTGTCGTTCTTAATGCATGTCCTCAGCGAGGTCAATGTACAAAGAATTGGGTCTCGAGCTTGTTTCTCTTGAGGACAAAATCTCTCACACGCCCATGCGACCTCTCATGGTGGAAGAGAATAAAGATGATGGGATAGGAGATCCCTTCAAAATGTTTCTCGAGGAATCCCTAATGCAACAGAGGACTGAGATGATGGATAGTTTTTTGCAAATCCTTTGGTGGCTACCAACATGCAACGCATCTTCCTTAAACGGAGGTGTCACCCCCTTCAACGTACAAATCAACTTCTATATTCCTATATTTGAAGGTTATATAGACGATAATGTTGTAGACAAACAGTTGAATCTGTTAGAAGGGTATTTCTTTGTCCATAACTTTCGAATAGAGAAAAGATTATTTTTGCGCTCCTCAAAACCGTTCCCCATGTCAAATATTAGTGGGAAACTTTTAGTGAGAAGAAGGAAATAGAGGAAACCTCATTATTTATAGTCACGGTCACCTGGGAATCCTTCAGGGATGTTATTAAGGAACAAGACTACCCTGTTGGAAGTTATGACAACATGTACACAAAATGGACCACACTATGGCAGGAAAGAGACCAAGTAATGCCTGAGTTCACGAATATATTCCATACCTTGCGCACCAAGATGGGTATAAAATATTCTGAGCGACATATGGTGCTCAAGTATCGCGGCGGTCTGCATAGATACATCCAGACCGAAATGGATTTTCTAGACATCTCATCCTTGGGAAAGAACTACCGATATGTCGTCAAAATCGAGCAGAAGCTCAAACAAAATACACGGCAATTTGGGCCTAGGAACCCCTCACAGCAAAAGCCAGGAAAGGGCGGCCCCAACCCGCAGAAAAAAGGACAGAGCAAAGATGGACCGCCTCAAAACAACCACTCCAGGACGCAAGCAAAGGACACCGGAAATACAAAGAAAGATACTGGGAAGTGGTGTGAATTCTATAAGAGCCCCTGGCATAACACTATTGATTGCCTCTCAAAGTTGTCATCGATGGCTGAGGTGAAATCCTCTGAATTAGATATGGGTTTCGACTCTGAGTCAGAACCAGAAAGGGGGAGACGGATCATTGACACAGAACCCAGTGCTACCGTTGCTAACACCAAGCTCCATCCCAGTGAACCAGACGAGCTAGAGGAAGGCGAACACCTTTTTCATTCACAGATGTGGGTGAAGGGTACCCCACTGCACTTCATCATTGATAGCGGTAGCCAAAAGAACCTCATCTCAACAGAGATTGTCAAGCAACTCACCCTGCCGACAACGCTGCACTCGCATCCCTACACCATCGGATGGCTCCGCCAAGGAAGCGACATCCACGTCAGCCAACAATGTCGCATGCCATACGTATCAAGCCCTTCAAAGACTAGGTATTGTGTGATGTTGCCCCTCTCAAAGTTTGTAATGTTCTTTTGGGCCAACCATATTTATGGAAATGTCATGATGTATATGAGTCTAGGTCTCGCAGTGTTATTATTACTTTGAATAAGAAATTGTATAGGATACCCGAGGCAGTCCCACCTAGTGTTATTTCCTTGATCTTTGCCAAGAAATGTAGGAAGGTCATCTCTTAGATGGGGAAGTGTGTCTTCTTCGTGATTCACTCTCAGAATGAGTGAAATATCACAACCACATCCAAGGTCTTTGTGACCGAACTCTCCACACAGCAGAAGCAAGTGGATAAGGTTAGGGAAGAATACATGGATATCTTCTTCTCACCTACCGAGGTAACTCTGCACTGTCATGTCAAGCACCCCATCAATCTGACCCCCTATGCCCCGCTGCCCAATGGGCTAGTCTACTATCGCTCTCTGTTAGAGAATGAGGAGATCAAGCAACAGATCCAAGAACTGCTCCACAAGGGGAATATCCATCCCATATCATCACCTTGTGGGATCCCAATTGTGCTGGTACAGAAGAAATATGGAACCTGGAGAATCTGCATTGATTATCGGGCCTTCAAAAAAATCACAATAAAAAATCGATACTCGATTCCCCGAATCGACGACCTCCTTGATCAGCTCACAGGGGTCAAACACTTCAGTAAGATTGATCTGAAGTCTGGCTATCACCAAGTCCCGATAGAATAGACATATGTATGGAAGACCGCCTTCAAGTCAAAGGAAGGTCTTTTTGAATGGTTGGTCATGCCCTTTGGTTTGACAAATGCTCCAACCACTTTCATGAGGATGATGGACGATATCCTGTGACCATTCAACAATACTTTGTAGTGGTGTATCTGGATGACATTCTCATTTACAACAAGACTTGGGTAGAACACTTGCAACATATTTAGCAGGTTGTACACACCCTGTGGCAGCACAAGCTATATGCCAACTTGGAAAAATACTCCTTTGTCATGGACAGGGTCCATTACCTAGGCTACATCGTTGATCAACATGGTGTACATGTGGACTCAACCAAGATCCAATTCATTAGTGACTGGCCAGCGCCAACCACACTCACTGAGCTTCAGAGCTTCTTGGGCCTTGAAAATTTCTACCATAGGTTTTTGTTGGGATTCTCCCATATTGCATGGGCCCTCAGCCAAGTAACTAGGGGTGGTGGAAAGGAAAAATTTGTGTGGGGTCGGTCCCAAAAACAATCGTTCGATCATTTGAGGCAACACTTGTGCTCAACGCCAATACTTTCACTATCGGACTTGCAACAACCCTTTGAGATCAAGACAGATGCTTTTGACTATGTTGTGGGCGTCATTCTCACTCAGCACAACCACACTGTGGCCTATCATAGTGAGACACTATCAGATGTTGTATGTAAGTACCCTACTTATGAAAAAGAAATGTAATCCATTGTGCAAGCCTGCCTCCAGTGGAGACATTACATTCTTAGGAAGGAGACAGGCATCCACATTGATCATAAGCCACTATAGTTCATGCAGACACAAGAAAAATTGCAAAATGACCGCCATCAGAAGTGGTCCACATACTTGCAGCGATTCCACCTCAACATCAAGTATAAAATAGGAAGCACCAACCGCGTCCCTGATTGCCTCAGTAGACCACCATTCGCGGCACTCGCCATGGTGCTAGAATCTTGCAACCATGAGACCTCAGGATGGCCCCAACTCTATGAGACATACCCAGACTTTGCCACTACCTACCAAATGTTGGGCGCAAATGCAGTTGTCACTAATTTCCATCTTCAGGATGGGTTGTTGTGTCATCTAGGCCATATTTTCATTCCATTAAGTGAGCGAGTGAAGCTGATCTAGGAATCCCACTACAGTCGGGTGGAAGGACACTTAGGTGTTGAAAAGACAATGGAAATGTTGCAGAAAAATTTCTACTGGCTGAAAATTTCATAGGAGATTAGCAAGTATATCAGGTCCTGCACTGCCTACGCTATTTCCAAACTGACCACTAAGAAACAGGGCCTGTACACCCTTCTTCCTACTCCTGACAGGCCATGGGAATCCATCTCAATGGACTACATGTCAGGCCTCTCGTCCACCAAGCAAAGAAATGACTGTGTTTTGTGGTTGTTGATCCCTTTTCTAAGATGGCGATTATGGTCACCTGCAAGAAGAGCATCAGAGTAGAGGCCACTGCCAAGCTCTTCTTTGAATGATTCTAGGTACATTTTGGAATACCACAAACAATTGTCTCAGATCGGGATAGTCAATTTCTCAACACATTTTGGTCGAGCTCACCAAATCCACGAATGATCGTGCATATCATGTGCATGTATAATTCCAAGCACCCTCGCACATGGGATGATATTCTTCCCTATGTCCATCATATCTACAACTGAGTCTTGCGTAGCTCAACCAATCACAACCCCTTTTAGTTGGGGTTGGGATTCCAACCATTGGGTCCCATAGATGTAGCACTAACCCTTGTGGTCACTGTTGTTGTAAGAGTTGACTCTAGGTTGTAATAGAGCCAAGCCTTAGCACATTTTAAAAGAAAAATTTATTTGTTGTTCGGAGCTTGACTTGGGTTGTAGCAAGCCAATCCATGAAAATCGATTTAGAGTGTACTTCTGACCTAATACACTCAGAGAGGGCTCTATCAACAACCAAGGTCTCTTTACTCAAGAATATTCAGTAATCACAGTAAGAAGGCCAGATTTCTTATCAAAGAAGATTTTTGATAAGGTTGGTGGTTGCACAGATTTGAAAAGACCTATTGGGCAATGGAGTCAAGTGAAAACCAAAGAAAAGAGATAATAGCAGTGATCGTATTACTTGCGGAAAATGAGGTAAAGTAAGTCTATCTTTCAACAATTGATAATCATGATATAGTTGCAGAAAAAGAAAAGGAAAAGACCATCACAGTGAAAGCATCTAACAAGGATGAATTTCCACTACAACTTTAAAGGAAAAAGACTGAAGGCTAATAACTAGATGCAGAGCACTTATCTTGAGTGAATTCTGACTAGTCACCATCGAAACACAACACATATCAACTGTGTGTAAGGAGCATGTAAAATGAATTCCAAACAAATTTTAAATCAGTTGATAAAGGAAGAGATAGACAATACGACAATGACAAAACAATTAACATACTGAAAGAATCGACTGTGATGAATCTCACAATATCAAGTGAACATGTCTCTTCTGTATTACTCCATTCTGGGTTTTCAAAATAACTCCGCATTCAATAGGAGCCCCTCTTCGTTGTCTGTCTGTCTTCCCAGGCAACTGTCCTGCTATCAATGACCACCTTCACAGTAATGTACATCATGTTGTACTTTTGAAATAGAGATTTGTCGATTTGCAGCATAAGAAACTTCAAAATTGCTTGCAACTGTCACAACACCTTCTGGATCTGCCATTAAATTAGTAGAGTAACTGAATGAAACCTCAAAATGTAGATTATTTGAAGCACTAACTCACCCTTCATACCTTGAACCCTAGATTTGTCGTCGGTGAAGTCACCTTCAAACTGATTTTATGATACATGGAGTCTCTAGAGCATAAATACAGCCAACATGTTCCGCATGTAAAATAGAGATGTTATACTTACAGTGAGAGACCCCAGAACACGAACTTTCTTCCCAAAAGGCCCTACAAGGCCTTCATCAATCTGATGCAAGTTAGAGATAATTTGGAGTTGATATCCCTAGTTGATTAATAAGCTCGATGCGATTCTCAAACACATTTTGGATAAAGACATTGAGTAGAACAATTTCCAATATATGTTACAATAGTCACCTCAACCGAATCATCTCCTTCTCTAATTGAAGTTGACAAAGCAACCCGGTTCATTGAGTGGATCCAACACATCCGCCAACAGGTTTAGGATATCCCACAAAATTTCAATGACAAGTACAAGCAGCGCCATGATCAACACCGGGTGCCACATAAGTTTCAAGTGGGAGATAAAGTTTGGTTGCACTTGCAGAAAGAACACCTTGTAGGACCCCATAGGAAGCTTCACCCACTTCATTATGGGTCGTACACCATCACCAAGGTTGTGGGTGATAATTCTTTTGAGCTCAAGATTCCTCCTTTCCTTGGCCTGCACCCAGTGTTCAACGCGGATCTCCTTCGACCTTATTTCCCACCATTATTGGACACCTCAGAGGTAGAAAAATAAATGAAACCAATAGAGCTCAACCCCGACTACATACAACATGCATCTAGTGATCATATTATGGACATAAAGGTCAAGGGAACTTGCCAGCAAAGGATCCAACTTTATCGAGTTGTCAAAGCAGGGCAACTCCTGCACTAAGGAAAATGGATCACCCGGGCCCAAATTCAACAGAGATTTCCTCATCTGATGGGGGAACTCAACACAATGGAGACCATTTATTCCTAAGAGGGGAGGATTGATCCAGATGGATTTCGATGGCCTCCCACCTATTCCAACTAGCTCACCAGTTTGGCAGTTTTTTACTAGTTTTTGGATCCCTCACTTCCGGGGCCATTTTGAGGCCCTAAACAATGATTTTAGGGCTCGCCACAGTTAGAATATGACTGGAGTTAGAGAATTACGACAACATGTGTAGTCCTCAGATAGAACTTTCCAACGGGCTATCGTGCACCTAAAACAGAGATCGTATGCAAACGTTACAACCCCAAGAAGTTGATGTACTAACTTACCCAAACGAGGCCCACATGAGTTTTGGCACTTCATCTCCTAAGGTTAGGTTTTTGGATGTCTAGGGTTTTTTAAATTCTTGTTTATTGTAAAAAGGCCTTCAAAGCCTCAATGTTATCATCTTCTGGCGAATGACTGCAACTGTCACATCTCTTCTCATAGATAAGCCCCCACCATTCTAGCAAGCTTGTTTTCCGCTACATTTTACAGTTTCATCTTATTTCCTTATTGAATAGAAACCAATTTTACTGTATATATGTTATTATGTGATAATAATCTGTATTCATTTCATTTTGCTCATAAAATTCAGACCATACATTCAAGCGTTGTAAGACTATGAGAGCTTTAATCAGAGGCTCCATGAACTTCTTCACTTGACCTGGGATCATGCTTGAAACCTCTTAAATTTATGTTTCATACACCTGGTCTTACTATTGAGCTCCACTTTTGCCATGTTTTCCGTTGTACAAAAAAATTCATTAATTCACCTTTTCCCGCATTTCGTTGTTAATACACACCATAAACCCTAACTAAACGCCATCATTCGTCATTATATCCAATGTGGTTAATACATTGTCTTTTCTATCTTTTTAGTTGTTAAAAGATGATTATATCATGATTTACTTATGACAGTTTGTGAAGTGTGATTCTTGTACTATCACGATCAACATTCTTGTACCATTACTGCATTTCAACATTCCCGCTCAACACTCTCATTTTGGTACCAGTGATTGTTTAGCATATTTGAGTGTTTTTCGGAAAAATTCAGAAACATGGGTTTTCTCCGCAGTGACGTCAACATGCCGAATCGTGTGCCAAAATCTACCCAGGTCGCATGTATGGACCTCCAGCTCAGGGGGAATAATTCAGCCAAATCAATAAAAATTCTAGACAATCAACTTCGCCCTCATTTTTCGTGCAGCCGAAGACAAATTAGAATAATTTGGAACATGGGTTTCGTTTCTAGCATGGCATATTGGGTCTCTAGCGAACCGTTTTCCAAAAAAATGAACAGTTGAGGAGTTATTGTTGGTTCTTTGATTGACATCTGCACTAATTTCGGGATGCGCCCAGGTTTTGGAAGAAACGAAATATGTCGTCTAGATATTTATAATAAACATGGAACCCTAATTAACTAAGCAGTCAAAGTATTCCAGCATGATCATGGGTCCAAGATTTATGGTAGTATGGTTTTAATATTTTCTAAAAAACCGTATGATGGTTTGATATATTCATTTATGTAAATGTTGTTTCATGAGAATGGAGGAGTCATTTCCATCTTCTAGATCAAGGATTTTGCATATAAATATGCCCATTATGTAAATCAAGGGGACGTCTATTCTTGTTTTGGATTTGGTAGAAAAAAATGAGATTCATTGAGATAGCATGCATGTGTGCTTCTCTTTTGTAAGCGAAGTTGATCCCCAATTAATGAAGGTTGCTTGTTCCTGAATTTTTGTGCATTCCTTCAACTTCATCTGATCTTCTTCGGAAGCATTAGTCAGGTTGGAAAGGGCCCCTCGGTCCTGGGTAACGTTCTGCCTTTTTATTGATATTTAGATTGCACGTGTTGTTAATTCTGGTCCAATTTATATTTTGTGCAATGTTTCATTATTTGTTTCACAGGTGTTGTTTGAGTTCAGTGTTGTGAAGTTAGTTTGCTAATTTAACTGTGAATTTCATAGAACAAACCATAAGATAGAACGCCCGCAACTTCTATTCTCTTATTTTCCTTGCAAATTTACCTTTATCTCTTAACACTCTGGATCTGTTGAAACCCAAATTCGCCCCACCCATATTCTATTCGTACCGCTCCAATTTCCAACGCTCTTCTTCTGCAAACATTTCAATGCTGCAACAAAAAAAATCATGAGAACAATTAAAAACAAAGCAAAACATTCAGTTGCTCCATTTTTCATTTCTGCGAAGTTATGATCATGATTCACTCAATTTCACTCAGATGACTTGAGAGATTGCTCTTCGTTTGGCGTTGTACATTATATTATTTTGTGTTGTATAATGATGGTTGTACACATTGTATTGTGAATTGCACATATTTTTATATTGTTAATTGTTTATAATTTGTTTTATTGTTAATTGTTGTATTGTACATATAGTTGTATCGTTTGTGTTATTAGCCTTATCTTTGTTGAGTTCTTGTTATATATTATTTTTATTTGTCATTAGTATTATATATATTGTTTTACCATGTGATTGTAAATAGTTTTGCTATGACACCATGTGCATTATTACATTATTTTTGTATATAGCTTTGAATTATTTGTTATCTTATTCCCATGTTGTGTTGTTAAAGTGTGTTAGTGTTTTTGTCTTTATTGTTTTTATCATTAATTACCACTGTGTTATGTGAAAACTATGTAATCTTTGTATATACTAATCATTCCTAGATTGTCTTGAGAATATATTGTTATATGTTTGATTGTTATGCAACGCTAAATGATTGAAGCAATTCTTGGATATGAGACAAAACTAAATCTGTACCAACACGCTCATTCCTGTACATACAACAAAATTACTCCCATACCTATACATTGATTTCCCTTTCATTTATGGGTGTATCTTTTCTTGAGGACAAGTCTCTGAAGTGTGTTTAAGTCTTTAGGTTACATCATTTTGTCAATATAGGATTAATTAGGAGTTTGGTGGATTTGCTCATAAAAATGGTAAATTTCCCTTTAGGTTAGTAGCACACATACATGAGGGTTTGAGTAACCTCATCCAGCTGACTGATTTGAATGTCAGTTTGGGTAAATTCCACATTCACTTTCAGATTTCCTTGCTTGCCTTGCTTGTTTATTTCCCGCACTTGATACCATTTCTTGTACTTTGATTTTAATCCCATCTTTACTTTCATTCATTCTGTTTTGAAGTGTGTTTGTCAGCTTTAGAATAGGCTAAACTAGGCTCCAATCCTGCATTTCCTATGCTTGCACCTCTAAGTCTACGACTCCCTGGTTGACAATTTAATGTTGGTAATTAATAGTGCATATATTTAGCCCCACACTTTTGGCGCCGTTGTCGGGGAGGTGCTAAAGGGATTGAAGTCTAGGTAGGTAGGTTTCCTTTAAATTACAACTTGGTGGAGGAGAAACAGTAAGACGAGAGGTAAGAACCTGCATGACCACTATTGTGAGTTTCCCCAAAACCTTGATTATTACTTTATTGAAAGTGTGTTTCTCTTTTGCAAAGTGTGCTTACTTCAAAGTGTGCTTAATTTCCTGCAAAGTGTGTTTACTTTCATGCAAATGTCTTTATTTTCATGCAAGTGTGGTATGATTTTCAAATTCTGCAATTAGTTTCTATTATCTCTTATGGTTTTCTTAAAAATTGTTTTGAGTGTTAGCTAGTTTTCATTTCATTTTCATCAAAAATATTAAAAAATAAAAAATATTCTGGGTGTTGTAAGAACCCTATGCGCTAACCCATGTGTGAGATAGGACCCATCAACCGATAAGATGGATTCAAAGATGACAATGAGTTTGGAAGAATTCTCTCAAATCCTAGCAACAGCTGGGATCTCTTCTTCTCAGGAAAAGCACATCTTGACAACAGTCAGGAACCTATCTACTTCTCCAAAAGACATAGAAGAACCAAAGTCCTATGAGCCATGCTTACAAAAAGATAGAGAAACCTTCATTTATGAATTTGACCAATCTACTAAGGATATCGAACACTCATGGACCATATCTAATCAGGAAAAGCCATTAGAACCTGAGATCAAGGAGGATAAAGAAAAGAATACACATAATGGTTTCAATGAAGAGATGGACCAAGGACACCATGATTATATTGAATGTTGGTTCCAGGCGACTGTCATATTGCACCACCACCCTCTTCTTCAACAACTCTTCACATCATATTGTTCAAAACTATTGGTTCATCATGTACGGGTACTTATTAAAGTTTATTATATAAACCTGAATGTGAGTATATTTATGATCTTGTTACGCACGTGGCTTCATTGGAAGTATTCATATACTTGAAAAGGGGTATTTTCTTAGGTAAGGTAGGACAATAAATAAATAAATAAATGTTGCATGTAGTCGTTAGTTTGGTGCAACATCATTTTTTATGTCTTTTCCAATAATTGTCACTATTAGACAAAGAAACTAATTTTAAGGGAGACCGTTGCCCCAAAAATGTTAATATGTTTTTCAGCTGATAGTCAGATCCTGTTCGAATATTTCTAAATAAATTAGATTATGATGATTTGTTGGAGTTCTGCAGGTATATCTTTTAAGTTGGATTGGGAGAACATCTTCATGACTTATTTAGGGAAGTAATTTCATTTCTTTTGGTTCTATTGTTTCGTCAAAACTGTCTTTTATTCTGATCTTTTGTTAACTAAGATTCTTTTAGAACAATTGAACCCATTTTTTTTTATTACTCTCCTAAAATTTGTTTCTCTAAAGACTACACTCTGACCTTTATTAGTTTTTCTCTACTATTTTTCTAAACTATTTTCCTTGAAGAAGTTTATAGTTTAGGTAATCATTAATAATGCAAAACTAAAAGAGAAAAAAAAATTCAATCAAACCCAAGACTTTTTGTCACAACCAATCATTTTCAAGAGGTTTCATTTCCCTTCTTTATACAAAATTTCAGATTATAGCAGTAACTCACAACATTGTCTTTGATTTTACTATGGAATTACATAAAGTTAAAAGTCCATATTATGAGTTCATAGGTACTGAGTACAACCTAATATAATCTCAAAGTTGGTCAGTAGAGCATCCTTATTAAAGAGTAACAAGAGAGTGCATGATGTTTCTATCCATGCGAACACTACCATAATTATATGAAGAAGATGAACTTGGGGACTAGAGGCACCTTTAGGTCATTCTCTCATAGCCTCATCCACCACACATTAAGTAAGTTTGACCATGATATGAATTTGGACTAATCTCAATACATAAGTCTACTTTTCATGCGAACAATCTTTTATGGGAAATTTGTAGGATATCCTCCAACCTAATACCATCCCATCCTGTAAAAAGGTTTTCAAAGATGCTCCCCCATTCACTCGTGCGAATGAAATATATAAATTTTATCTTAATGGTAAAGTTTGGGACAAGAGCCTTTGATGGAAAATGGGTGTAAGAGGCTAACTCGTCGGGATACTGAACAGATTTGCTGGCAGCGGGTACCGGACTGTGGTATGACTAGGCAAACCCATCAGGATACTGAATAGGCTCGTGGGCAATGGAGTATTTTGTCTGGGGAGGATATTTCTTAGATGTCAAAATTACCCCATCGGAGTACTGAACAGGCTTGTTGGCAATGGGTTCTGATTTTGATATGCCTAATCTATATTTGTTTATATGAACGATATACTTGTGTAAATCATTAAGAAGAAGCATGCATGGTTGAACTAAAGGTTAAATAAAATCCATCTATTTGCCATTCAAGAATAAACCTAAGTTGACCTTAAGACCCTATCATCCAATTCATACTAAGATGCATTATCTTAAGAGTGGGACCATGGTCTTAGAAGCTTAATATACTCAACTGTGAAATTTATCTTTATTACTTGAATGACTATAAATCTTTTGAGAGTGAAAAGGTTGACTGGTTTCCTATGGGGTTTTCATTTGTTAAGACTGCTAATACTCTTTTATTTTCCTTCCTAAAGGAGAAGAACAAAATCCCTACTCTAATTTATACAAGGCTCTTTGAACATAAGTGTTGCTAATCTTTTGATGAATTTTGTTTAATCAAGGAAATTGAAATATTTGCTATAGAACGGAAAAAATGATTATACATTTTTTGTAGGTCATGCTTGAATTGTCTCGGTTAGTCATATAAGGGGAATATTCATAAGTGATCTTCACAAATTGTTCAAATCTAAATTTTCATTGGATGTACGTCATGTTATGATCAATTTATTATGCAATCTTATGATTCTCTCTCTGTGTGGTCAGGCTTAGCAATCATGGACTTTGTGCCCACAATTCATTAGTAGCCCTCAGATTTATGTTTTTAGCAACTCTCAGATTGGTATCAACAAAAGTTGGCAGCAATTGTTTTCTTATAAATGCATACCACTCGGTCTTAAGCCGTTCACATGAGGACATGCAAACTCTTGGGTTTGGGGGAGATATCCAAATCTTCAAAGTCTCTCTTCAGCATCTCCAACATCTTTAGTTCATCTCAGCCAGTTTTTTTTCAAGATCTAGCATATCAGCTTCCATTCTCTTTAGCTCTCATAATCTTTTGTGCAACTCTTATCAGCTTCATTCTCTTTTGTAGTCCTCGGCTTTTCTCTGCCTCATATTCAGCTTTCGACAGTCCACATCATGGTTCCACAGATCTTTCATCTTGTTCTGCATGGTTTCCACTTCAGTGTGCATCAAAATTCAAAGAATGGGTAACTTGAGGTAAAACATGTATAAATCTCTTTAATCTACCAAGAATTTGCAAAACATGATGCATAACCACTATCACCTACTCCACACTCCGCTACCACTTAGAAAGTACCATCACAACTACTCACCATGTGATAACCCATCCTTTGTTTGTCCTCCATTTTCATGATAATTTTGTTTCTCTGTTTTAAATCAATCTGTGACAGTATAATCAATTTCTAGAGTGTCGCTCCACAAGAGCCAACACCTACACAAAACGAACAAAGTCACATAAATATATAAACAAAGTATCATAAGTTCTTCACCTTGTTTGCATGAGGACATGCAAATACTTGGGTTTGGGGGTGTGTTGAGCTCCACTTTTTCCATGTTTTCCGTTGTACAAAAACATTCATTAATTCACCTTTTCCCACATTTCGTTGTTAATACACACCATAAACCCTAACTAAACACCATCATTCGTCATTATATCCAATGTGGTTAATACATCGTCTTTTATATATTTTTAGTTGTTAAAAGATGATTATATCATGATTTACTTATGACAGTTTGTGAAGTGTGATTCTTGTACTAGCACAATCAACATTCTTGTACCATTACTGTAGTTCAACATTCCCGCTCAACACTCTCATTTTGGTACCAGTGATTGTTTAGCATATTTGAGTGTTTTTTGGAAAACTTCAGAAACATGGGTTTTCTCCGCAGTGACGTCGACATGTCGACTCATGAGCCAAAATCCACTCAAGTCACACGTGTGTACCTCCAGCTCAGGGGGAATAATTCAGCCAAATCAATAAAAGTTCTAGACAGTCAACTTCACCCTCAATTTTCGTGCAGACAAAGACAAATTAGAAGAATCTGGAACATGGGTTTTGTTTCTAGCATGTCATATTGGGTCTCACACGAACCGTTTTCCAAACAAATGAACAATCGAGGAGTTATTGTTGGTTCTTTGATTGACATCTGCACTAATTTTGGGATGCGCCCAGGTTTGGAAGAAACAAAATATGTCGTCTAGATATTTATAATAAACATGGAACCCTAATTAACTAAGCAGTCAAAGTATTCCAGCATGATCACGGGTCCAAGATTTATGGTAGTATGGTTTTAATATTTTCTAAAAACCGTATGATGGTTTGATATATTCATTTATGTAAATGTTGTTTCACGAGAATGGAGGAGTCATTTCCATCTTCTAGATCAAGGATTTTGCATATAAATATGCCCATTATGTAAATCAGGGGAACGTTTGTTCTCGTTTTGGATTTGGTAGTAGAAAATGAGATTCATTGAGATAGCATGCATGTGTGCTTCTCTTTTGTAAGCGAAGTTGATCCCCAATTAATGAAGGTTGCTTGTTCCTAAATTTTTGTGCATTCCTTCAGCTTCATCTGATCTTCTTCGGTAGCGTTGGTCAGGTTGGGAAGGTCCCCTCAGTCCTGGGTAACGTTCTGCCTTTTTATTTTGATAGTTAGATTGCACGTGTTGTTAATTCTGGTCCAATTTATATTTTGTGCAATGTTTCATTATTTGTTTCACAGGTGTTGTTTGATTTCAGTTTTGTGAAGTTAGCTTGCTAATTTAACTGTGAATTTCAAAGAACAAACCATAAGATAGAACACCCACAGCTTCTATTCTCTTCTTCGCCTTGCAAATTTACCTTTATCTCTTAACACTCTGGATCTATTGAAACCCAAATTTGCCCCACCCATATTCTATTTGTACCGCTCCAATTTCCAACGCTCTTCTTCTGCAAACATTTCAATGCCGCAAAAAAAAAATCATGAGAACAATTAAAAACAAAGCAGAACATTTAGTTGCTCCGTTTTTCATTTCTGCGAAGTTATGATCATGATTCACTCAATTTTGCTCAGCTGATTTGAGAGATTGCTCTTCGTTTGGCGTTGTACATTATATTGTTTTGTGTTGTATAATGATGGTTGTACACATTGTATTGTGAATTGCACATATGTTTATATTGTTAATTGTTTATAATTTGTTTTATTGTTAATTGTTGTATTGTACATATAGTTGTATCGTTTGTGTTATTAGCCTTATCTTTGTTGAGTTCTTGTTATATATTATTTTTATTTGTCATTAGTATTATATATATTG
>ML837427.1:0-17341 GCA_009831015.1 Picea engelmannii | reverse complement strand
GTCATTTTACAGAAGTGGATTGTTCTTCTCGTATTCTGACCATCTGCAGAAGTGATCTTCGCATCTATTTGCATATGGGAACTTGTGTTGATCCATTGAAGCTGAGAGGACCTCCTTCATCTCAATTTCACTTGCTTTGTATTTGATTAGTCTGACACTGATCGAGATGGATTTCGGTGGCCTCCCACCTGTTCCAACTGGCTCATTTTGGAAGTTTTCCAGTTATGCAATTTTTTACTAGTTTTCGGGTCCCTGAATTCTGTGGTCGTTTTGAGTCCCTAAACAAAGTTTTTATGGATCACCACAATTAAACTATAGACAGAGTCAAATTCTGATAGAAACATGTGTAGTCCTCGGATATACCTTTCCAATGGGATAGAGTGTGCCCAAAATGTAGATCGTATGGAAAAGTTACGACCCCGGGAAGTTGATGTACTAACTTGCCCAAACAGCGCCCACATGACTTTTGGTGCTTCATCTCCTAAGGTTAGATTTTTGGATGTCTAGCGTTTTTGACATTCCTGTTTATTGTAAAAATGCCTTCAAAGCCTCATTGTAATCATCTTCTGGTGAATGAGTACAGCTGTCACATCTCTTCTCAGAGATAAGCTTCCACCATTCTAGCAAGCTTGTTTTTCACTGCATTTTACAGTTTCATCATATTTCCTTATCGAATAGAAACCAATTTTACTATATGTCTGTTATTCTATGATAATAATCTGTATTCATTTCATTATGCTCATAAAATCTAGATTAGTGGTATTAGAGAAGTATGCTCCTTGTTGTTCTTAATTCATGTCCCCAACAAGGTCAATGTACAAAGAATTGGGTCTCGAGCTTGGTTCTCTTGAGGAAAAAATCTCTCACATGCCCAGGCGACCTCTCATGGTGGGAGAAAAGAAATATGATGGGATAGGAGATCCCTTCAAAATGTTGCTCGAGGAATCCCTCATGCAACAGAGGAACGAGATGATGGATAGTTTTTCGCAAATCCTTCAGTGGCTACCAATAGGCAATGCATCTTCCTCAAATGGAGGCGTTGCCCCCTTAAAGGTACAAATCAACTTCGATATTCTTATATTTGAAGGTCAAATAGACGCTGATGTTGTAGACAAACGGTTGAATCTGCTAGAAGGGTATTTCTTTGTCCATAACTTCTTGAATAGAGAAAAGATTACTTTTGTGCTCCTCAAAACCATTCCCCATGTCAAAGATTGAAGGGAAACTTTCTATGAGCAGAAGGAAATAGGGGAACCCTCATTATTTACAGTCACGATCACCTGGGAATCCTTCAGGGGTTTTATTAAGGAAAAATACTACCCTGTTGGAAGTTATGACAACTTGTACACAAAATGGACCACACTGCGGTAGGAAAGAGACCAAGCAGTGCCTGTGTTCACGAATATCTTCCATACCTTGCGCACCAAGATGGGTATAAAAGATTATGAGCGACATATGGTGCTCAAGTATTGCGGCGGTCTGCATAGATACATCCAGGTCGAAATGGATTTTCTGGACATCTCATCCTTGGGATCGAACTATCAATATGTCGTCAAAATCGAGCAGAAGCTCAAACAAAAGACACGACAATTTGGGCCTGGGAACCCCTCACAGCAAAAGCAAGGAAAGGGCAGCCCCAACCCGTAGAAAAAAGGGCATAGAAAAGATGGATCGCCTCAGGACAACCAGTCCAGGATGCAAGAAAAGAAGGACACCGGAAATACAAAGAAAGGTAGTGGGAAGTGGTGTGAATTCCATAAGAGCCCCTAGCATAACACTGTTGATTGCCACTCAATGAAATCGTCAATGCCTGAGGTCAAAGCCTATGAATCAGATCTGGGTTTTGACTCCGAGTCAGAACCATAAATGGGAAGACAGATCATTGACATAGAACCCAGTCCTACCGTTGCTACCACCAAGATCCATCCCAGTTAAGCAGATGAGCTAGAGGAAGGCGAACGCCTTTTTCATTCACAGATGTGGGTGAAGGGTACTCCGCTGCACTTCATCGTTGATAGTGGTAGCTAGAAGAACCTCATCTCAATAGAGGTTGTCAAGCAACTCACCCTGCCGACAACGCTGCACCCACATCCCTACACCATCAGATGGCTCCGCTAAGGAAGCGACATCCACGTTAGCCAACAATGTCGCATGTCATACGACATCAAGCCCTTCAAAGACTAGGTATTGTGTGATGTTTCCCCTCTCAAAGTTTGTAATGTTCTTTTGGGCCAACCATATTTATGGAAACATCTTGATGTATATGAGTCTAGGTATCATAGTGTTATTATTACTTTGAACAAGAAATTTTACAGGATACCCGAGGCAGTGCCACCTAGTGTTATTTCCTTGATCTTTGCCAAGTAATGCAGGAAGGTCATCTCTTAGACGATGAAGTTTGTCTTCTTCGTGATTCACTCTCAGAATGAGTGAAATATCATAGCCACATCCAAGGTCTCTGCGACCAACCTCTCCACACAGCAGAAGCAAGTGGATAAGGTTAGGCAAGAATACATGGATATCTTCTTCTCACCTACCGGGTTAACTCTGCACTGTCAAGTCAAGCACCCCATCGATCTGACCCCCTGCACCCCACTGCCTAATGGGATATTCTACTGTCTCTCTTTGTTAGAGAATGAAGAGATCAAGCGGTAGAATCAAGAACTTCTCCACAAGGGGAACATCCATCCCATCTCATCACCTTGCGGGATCCCAATTGTGCTAGTACATAAGAAATATGGAACCTAGTGAATCTTCATTGATTATCGGGCCTTGAATAAAATCACAGTAAAAAATCGGTACCCGATTCCCCAAATCAACAACCTCCTTGATCAACTCATGAGGTTCAAATGCTTCAGTAAGATTGATTTGAAGTCTGGATATCACCAAGTCCCGATAGAATAGAAATATGTATGGAAGACCACCTTCAAGTCAAAGGAAGGTATTTTTTAATGGTTGGTCATGCCCTTTGGTTTGACAAATGCTCCAGCCACTTTCATGAGGATGATGGACGATATCATGTGACCATTCACCAATACTTTTGTAGTGGTGTATCTGGATGGCATTCTTATTTACAGGAAGACTTGGGAAGAACACTTGCATCATATTTAACAGGTTCTACACACCCTGCGGCAGCACAAGCTATACGCCAACTTGGAAAAAATCTCCTTCGGCATGGACATGGTCCATTACCTGGGCTACATCGTTGATTAGCATGGTGTACATGTGGACTCAACCAAGATCCAATTCATCAGTGACTGGCCAGCCCCAACCACACTCACTGAGCTTCAGAGCTTCTTAGGCCTTGCCAATTTCTAACCGCAGGTTTGTGTTGGGATTCTCCCATATTGCATGGGCCCTCAGCCAAGTAATTAGGGGTGGTGGTAAGCCAAAATTTGTGTGGGTCCGGTCCCAAAAACAAGCGTTCGATCATTTGAAGTAGTGCTTGTGCTTAGCGCCAGTAATTTCACTGTCGTACCTACAACAACCCTTTGAGATCGAGACAGATGCTTCTGACTATGTGTGGGCATCATTCTCACTCAATATGACCACCATGTGGCCTATCATAGTGAGCCATTATCAGATGTTGTCTGTAAGTACCCTACTTACGAAAAATAATTCTAATCCATTGTGCAAGCCTTCTGCCAGTGGAGACATTACATTCTTGGGAAGGAGACAATCATCCACACTCATCATAAGCCACTGTAGTTCATGCAGACACAAGGAAAATTGTAGAATGACCACCATCAGAAGTGGTCCACATACTTGCAGCGATTCCACCTCAACATCAAGTATAAAATAGGAAGCACCAACCACGTCGTTGATTTCCTCAGTAGACTACCAGTCACGTTACTCACCACGATGCTAGACTCTTTCCACCATGAGACCTCTAGATGGCCCCAACTCTATGAGACATACCCGGACTTCGCCACCACCTACCAAATGTTGGGCGCATATGTAGTTGTTGCTAATTTCCATATTCAGGATGGGTTGTTGTGCCATCTGGGCCATATTTTCATTCCATCAAGCAAGTGAGTGAAGCTGATCTGGGAATCCCACTACAGTCGGGTGGCAGGACACTTCAGCGTCGAAAAGACAATGTCAATGCTGCAGAAACATTTCTACTGGCCGAAAATTTGACAGGAGGTCAACAAGTATATCAGGTCCTGCACTGCCTACACTATTTCCAAATTGACCACTAAGAAATAGGACCTGTACACCCCTCTTCCTACTCCTGACATGCCATGGGAATCCATCTCAATGGACTACATGTCAGGCCTACCATCCACCAAGTGGAGAAATGACTGTGTTTTGTGGTTGTTGATCCTTTTTCTAAGATGGTGATTCTGGTCTCCTGCAAGAAGAGAATCAGAGCATAAGCCACTGCCAAGATCTTCTTTGAACGATTCTAGGTACATTTTGGAATCCCATAAACCATTTTCTCAGATCGGGACAGTCAATTTCTCAGCACATTTTGGTCGAGTTCACCAAATCCATGACCTTACACCCCCATAAATATGGCCAAACCAAGGTCGTAAATCGAATGATCATGCATATCATGTGCATATATAATTCCAAGCACCCTCACACACGGGATGGGATTCTTCCCTATGTCCAGCATAGATACAACCGAGTCCTATGTAACTCAACCGACCACAACCCCATTCAGGTGGGATTGGGATTCCAACCATTGGGTCCCATAGATGTTGCACTAACCCTTGCGGTCACCTCAACCGAATCATCTCCTGCTCTAACTGAAGCTGACAAAGCCACCTAGTTCATTGAGTAGATCCAACACATCCGCCAACAGGTTCAAGATATCCTACAAAAGTTCAATGACAAGTACAAGGAGCGCCATGATCAACACCGGGTGCCACATAAGTTTCAGGTGGGAGATAAATTTTGGTTGCATTTGCAGAAAGAACACCTCACAGGACCCCATCGGAAGCTTCACCCACTCGGTTATGGGTCGTACACCATCACCAAGGTTGTGGGTGATAATTCTTTTGAGCTCAACATTCCTCCTTTCCTTGGCCTACACCCAATGTTCAACATGGATCTCCTTCAACCTTATTTCCCACCATTATTGGACACCTCAAAGGTATCAAAATAACTGAAACCAATAGAGCTCAACCCCGACTGTATACAACATGCATCCAATGATCATATTGTGGAGAAATAGGTCAAGGGCACTTGGCAGCAAAGGATCCAACTTTATCGAGTTGTCAAAGAAGAGCAGCTCCTGCACCAAGGAAAATGGCTCACCTGGGGCCAAATTCAGCAGATATTTCCTCATCTGATGGGGGCACTCAACACAATGGAGACCTTTTCTACCTAAGGGGGGAGGATTGATCCATATGGATTTCGATGAACTCCCACCTATTCCAGCTAGCTTACTAGTTTGGCAATTTTTTACTAGTTTTTGGGTCCCTGACTTCCGAGGTCGTTTTGAGGCCCTAAACAACTTTTTTAGGGCTCACCACAGTTAGAATATGCATGGAGTTAGAGAATTACGACAACACGTGTAGTCCTCAAATAGAACTTTCCAATAGGCTATCGTGCACCTAAAACGAAGATCGTATGCAAAAGTTACAACCCCAGGAAGTTGATGTACTAACTTACCCAAACGAGGCCCACATGACTTTTGGTGCTTCATCTCCTAGGGTTAGGTTTTTGGATGTATAGGGTTTTTGAAATTCCTGTTTATTGTAAAAAGGCCTTCAAAGCCTCATTGTAATCATCTTCTGGTGAATGAGCGCAGCTGTCACATCTCTTTTCAGAGATAAGCCCCCACCATTCTAGCAAGCTTGTTTTCTTCTGCATTTTACAGTTTCAACTTATTTCCTTATTGAATAGAAACCAATTTTATTGTATATCTGTTATTCTGTGATAATAATCTGTATTCATTTCATTTTGCTCATAAAATTTGGATCAGACACTCAAGCGTTGTAAGACTGTGAGAGATTTAATCATAGGTTCCATGAACTTCTTCACTTGACCTGGGATCATGCTTGAAACCTCTTAAATATATGTTTCATAAACCTGGTCTTACTCTGGATGTCGCTTGACTATACCAAGTAAATCGACGAAATCCTCCAGTGGGCCAAACTCCAACAAATAGATATTCCTCATTTCCTGATTGATTTTCTCCCAGCTTTTCTCACATTCTTCCAATCTTCCTACATTTTTTGTTGGGGTTCCTGGACCATGCTTACCCAATGTTCTATTTCCTTCCTTATTCGGGAGATGCTACTGTCCATCAGCACTCGGACGCCATGCTCTTTTATATCTTGACCCTTCTGCACTTTTTTGATGTAGTCTATCTATTCCAAGGCTTTATGTGCATTCTCATACCATCGCTACATGTCTTTACAATTTGTCAGCCCCATAAGGGTATCTTATTGGAAGTCATCTATGTGAGTGGTGAAGAGGTCTCTTTCCTTTGTGAATTGTGGATACATCTCTCAGAACTCACACTTTAAGAGTATCATCGTCTATGTGGAATTTTAGTAATACTCTGCTTAATGTTGCAAATGGTACAAATATTTCTTCATGGAGGCTACCTTCCTTTCATCCCTTTTTTCCTTGTCTAAAGTGGCATCGATTATGGCCATCCATGCTCCGCTTAGCTCAGTCATCTTATCACTTTCTGTGACAAATAACATCTCCTTTGTGGTTATGAACATGGTGCTATCGAGAGTGAGATTCCTTTTCTTGACTGTTTTTCTCATAAAAAAATTATTTTTCATCTCATAAGAAATTTCATGTATGTCGTCAACTTCGTCTACTAGTTCAGGAATCTGTTGATCTCCCTAGGGTAGAGCATTTCCTAGGCTTCATGCCATATAGATATTTTCGATGGTAGGTTTGCTTAGCTCCTTAGTAGGGTAATTTCCTGTATGTTCCGGTGACTTTCCCTTCTACTACTCCTCGTTGGTTGATGAGGTCTTTATCCTCAATGGAGAAGTAGGTGAAGGATCAATATTGGTTGAGAGCTCGGTCGTTGGGATGTTGATTTCTGGTTGCCCCATTCCTTCTCCTTGTTCACCTATTTCCAATTTGTTCTTAGAGCTGTCATCCTGAAGCTATGTTCCCAGCTAATTAAGAAACATAGTGTCAAGAGTGTTTCTAGCCTCATAGTCGCATTCCTCAAGATTTGAGACCAAAACATCGGAAGTTGAAGCAAATTCTTCCCTTGGTTCCTCCTCCTGTGTGATTAGTACAGGGGTTATATGTGAATCTTCTGAACCTTCCTCATCTTCATATATGGTGATTAAATCTATGAGGATAGTAGGCATACCCGTCCCACTTGATGCTCGTGATGTCCTTTGTTGAGTTGTAGTAGTCATCGATGATCTTTCCTGTGGTGACATAGGGCTGGTGTTTTCTTGGTTGACACTCTCTTCCGGTGGGATTATATTTGAATTATTTAGTTTTGCCTCCTCATTTGTATCGACCTAGGTAATTCTCAAAGGCCATATAAAAGGATTAAGTGGGGGATCTTCCCCTAATCTTTGCATAGCTCTCTCAGCTTCTTGTAATAACAATATATCCCTTCTCTGTGCCTTGTTCACTTTTGCTACTCGGTTTTCTTCTCTTACCCTAATGGCTTCTTGAGCAGTGTGCTCTATAGTCTCAAATTGTTCATCCATGGTCATTTCTTTGAATTTTTTCATATTTTGGTTATCCCTTCTATAGAACACTTCCCCCCAATCTTGGGCGCCCTCGGTAAAGATATCATCTTCGAAGCTATCATGAGCATATGGCCAACATGAGGATACATGTGAAGTGTGTTGGAGTACCAGGCCTTTTGGATCATGCTTGATAAAATGGATTGTGGGGAATTGATATTCGAGTTGACTCAGTCCCTCTTGTTTCTCCTATGCAGTGTCTTTTACCATGTAAAACCTGATATGCAAACCATAGGGTATGAAATCCCTCTTCTTATCCTTTACCAAAAAGGCATTATAGCCTTTCAAAATGGTCTGGTAAAAAATTTCTCCCAATATGAGACAGTCTAGGACATGAACGGGGAGTACTTATGGTGCACTAGTAGCCCCGAACACTCTGATATAAGTGCTTGTTTCTTCAAAATACTAGTGAACCACTTTGGAAATCATCTTTTTGGCTGTTGTCGAAACACTTGGGCATTATTTTCTAAATATAATGAAGTGTACTCAGGCTATGAAATCATCACATATTAGGGTGTAAAAAAAATTGTACCTATTTTCCCATAAAATGTTGAAATAAACATGCACGGGTAACTCAAAAACCTGCCAGCTTAAATTCATACCTGCGAAAATGTTTCTCATGCACACTATGTCCAACAGGTAAGATGCCATGTATAAAACTAATGTTTCTCCATATTTTGGTGTCTGGGCCTGTAGGATGTTGATACTCAACTTCTTGGAAATGATGGCTCCCCAATCAAAACTTCTCCAGGAGATTTCCAAAGTGTATTCTAAGGGCATCCATGCCTCTCAAAAATTTGAGCAATCTTTTTCCCCGTACAAGTGGCAGATTAAATCCATTAAATTCATATAAGGCTCTCTGAGGTTAAATGTGTTGTACCAACCATTACTCTTGTTTGTGAACTTCTTATCTTGTTTCCACCACGAGGCTAGTAACATGTTGGTGTCATGGAACTCATAAAACCTGACCAAAAATTATGTGTTCAGTCTCTCCTCTGGGTCTATGAGTTTGTATTATTTTTGTACTTCTACTGGAAGAAGGACACCAACACATTCTCCCTTCCCAATATTGACCGTGCATTTCATCACATCTGTGTGGTCAATTATCCATCCTAGGGTTTCAATGCAGGGTAAAAATGGGGTTCCATAGGCCACCATATGGAAGTATGATCGCCTAATGTTTGGGAAAACCCGGTCATCCAATATCCTGACATCCGGGTCGTTGTGAGGTGTAAAATTCGGGTAATATTCCTGATTTATTTTGTTGAAAAGATCTCCCCAATGTGGGAGCAGTTTTTAGATCTAGTGCTCGCCTTTGTGTCCCCGAAAGTCGGAGGCTAGGTAAATTGTTTCTTAGCGGAAGTTCGGATAATTGACTATGTCTTTGAAATGAAATCAAGTTCCCTTGTTGTCTTCGGTGCCAACCCTTCGTCGATCTCCAATTATTTCATTTTGGGTGTTCTTGGTGAGCACCTGGTTGGTGACTTTCGTGGAGGCATTTTCCTGCACAAAACAAAATATCAAGCTGCAAGCCAACTGAGACAAATGTTATCCGAATAAATCAAAAATGTAAACAATAGAGATCATGCTTACCTCTTCCTCATAGGAAATAACCTGGGCTTACTGGTAATTGAAGTGGCACAATGACCTATTACCTCTTCGATGCTCTCTCTTGTGCCTTTGTCTACTTGGGAGATTAATGTTTTGCGAATGGAATACTATACTTGGGAACCAACTTCACAGATTTAAAAAATACCTACCTTGTCACATCGAGTCTTAAATTCAAGAGTACCTATTTTTTAAATCTGTGAACAAGGCACTTTGATCAAAGTGATTTAATAACAAAGCCTTATCAAAGTGCTATTTCTGTTGTTTATGATTTAATAATCAAAGTGAACATTTCTTTCTGAATCTATAATAGAGCCTTATTTATGATTTAATAAGGCCTTTCAATAAAATATATAACAGAGTACATATATGGTGGCGCGAGAGAGTGTTACTTTTAGAGTTCATCAGCAAATTCAAAATTTTGTTTAAATTTGATCGGCGTGTGACATCGTGTTATCGGTTACATGAAGTTATTAATTTTCTAACAAATAGCAAACCTCGTCCTTCACTTAGCTAGAGGTGTCTCCTCAAATCACCCGAGCATTCTTCGCACTTCGACGGAACTAGTATGATCGGTATCGGGGATAAGCAGGATCGTTAAATGGACATCACAAATCAAATAGTATCATCGACATCCATGGATGAATATTCTATCTAAAACCAAAAATTATGTGTTCTAGCAATCAGTCGGTAGTCAATGAGTGCATAGGCGTCAACGGACTATCTTTGACGTTGATTCATTGGTGCCTCTAGGAAAATGTTTCGATGCCGACCCAAACTATCGTACAATGATGACGTGGAAGTATAGATATGACATGGGGGACATCAAAATATGAAGTGGATAATCACCGACCAATACGAACTGTTTACGTAGAAAAACACATGGTGATTTATTTGACCCCTTGGGCATGAGAAATGTTTCTTTTTGGCATCGCTGATTTTATTTTTGACATATGTTCTTGTGCCCTTTATCCCTCTCCGTCGATGCTAATGATATATCAGCAATCGACGATTGTTGTTGCCTATGTTGGCAGATTACCTTTCAGTTTTGGCTAATGTCGACAGTACATCGGTGATTTGTAAGAAAAATTTTCGTAGGCCAGGATTGTCGATTGACACGTGGCCCTTTATAACACAAAATTTAAGCTATGTGCAACTTAGTCTAATGCCATGTTTACGTAGATAAAAATGTCAAATTGTTCAACAAACTTCAAACCAAAATGAATGTGATCGATGATAAAATAAAACAAAATAGAAAAACCATTGACCCCTACACAACTGACTCCATTTAGAAAATGACAAAGTGGTACCCAAATAGAAAAGAAAAATTCTTGAATAATTTTAGGGTGAGTTGAGTGTTGAATAGATTATTCGCAAATTGTATAGTTGTAGATTCCCAATTTTTTCTATCAAATGGCGACCATTGTTCCTTTACAATATTTATACAATACTCATCCTCTAGCAATTAGCCATTGAATTTGAAGGGGTTGGGTATCGTTTTATCCCTAGTAGTGAAATTTAGGAATATAGGAAAGTGGTCAAAATCACCTCCATATCGTGCCCATTTTTTAGTTCTCATATGATCAATTAGGAATCCTTCTATCACTTGAATCCTATGTAGTCATTTGGAAATTCTATGAGACCATACTCTCTTAATCCTCTAGGTGGGTCTAATTCTGACTAAGACTACATCAAAGAGGCCCCTCTCTTCCATATTTTTAACAAAATAATCAAATAAAGGTTCCACTATGGCTACTTCTCCCCGAWTTTTCACATTACCTATAGTGAAATTCAAGTCTCCCCCCATAATTGTATGTCCATGGTCAAGTTGCTTSGATTTAAATAATCTCTCCCATAAAAGGATTTTATATGAATGTTGACCATAAACATTCAATATTGATATGTCCAATCCYATCTCCTAASAATACAAGATCGTGACCAAACCTAAGTCAAAATCCCAAGTATTAGAATTTAGGAAAGAGTTAATCCTCCACCTAGAAATAAGTCCAYCAAATCTTCCCAGTAAATMGGGAAAAATAAAATCACACCCASRTAATAGCTTTTTTAAGTCRCCAAAATTCTATCACCTTCCCCCATTGATTCTTGAARCAACATGATGTCTATTTTTTGGGTCTCTACAAGCYTTTTTAAAKMKTTTTTTTATGGGGTGGCCCAACCCCCAACAATTTAATGATAGAATAATCATCATAGAACCACCCCCTAGGGTTGACTTTCTCTAAGAACCCCCACTATAGATATTGTTTTACCTACTTGAAATTCCATGTTTTCCTTCTCCTTCACATTCCATATCCTTCCCTTTTGGGGGTCTAAGAGAGTATCTAAATTCCCCTCCAATTTGAGAATCCTCATCACCCAAAGGGGCCAAATATAAAACCTCTCCACATGGAATATTTTTACATAAGAACTCCTTTAAAAAACCCATTCCAAAAAAAAACCTTAGGATTTTAGGCAATGCAAAGAAATATGATTTCTCCTTTCCCTCCAAAATAACATTACAAAACCAACCACTACCCATAGACCCCACAAAATTTGCATAGGCAGAGATGGGTTTTTCCCCCTAGCACAGAAAAAATAGGTGAAAGAATGCATAAAGGGATAGTTCATATATTGATATATCTTCAATAGCAGTGTCGAGCCTTGTGTAATATACCAGATATAAAAAGTATGCAGAACAGAAATAAAATGCTAGAAATGGCAGAATAACAGTAATATAACCAGCATAATCTCCACAATAACACATAAATGATATAAGAACAACAACAGAAATAGCACTTTGATTCAGAAAGAAATGTTCACGGGCCTCTTCGAGGGGGAAACCTCCAGTCGAGCAATGCTCTGTTACAATAATCTCCAAGCTAGGGTTTTCATACCCTCGACCTTTATTTATACTAAATATGTTTATCAAGAGAAGCATCTAGAGGAAGATCCTTCTAGAAGCGAAAGCTTCTATTAGGTCTTCTTACATCCGCCTTATTCTATTTTATTGAAAGGCCTTATTAATATTGACCTTTATTACATCTGAATATATTTCTCTACCTATGTGCGGGTTAGGACCCTAACATGTACGCCCCCTTAAAAATAGCCTTGTCCTCAAGGATTGAGATGTGGAAACTGTTGCAGAATGGTAGTTGGTTCCCAAGTGGCATCTGCTGGAGTTGTATCTTTCCACTGGACTAGTACTTCCTTGATGTTTCTCTGACGCAGGCGACGCTCACGCTGGTCCAAAACTAATTTTGGCTGTAGACAAATGGATCCTTCTTCAGCTAACTCGGGAAGGTTGGTTTGAATTTGGCACCTAGTTCTAATCACCTTCTTTAAGCATGAAACATGAAAAACAGGATGTAGCTTCGAATGAATGGGCAGAGCTAACTGATAGGCGACTTGTCCCACACGCTTGAGAACTGTATAAGGACCATAAAATTTGGGCGCTAGCTTCTAACAATGTTCGGCCTTGAGGGAAGTTTGCTTGTATGGTTGCAGTCGCAGAAACACCTGATCCCCTTCTGCAAATTGACGTTCAGAGCAACCTTGATTTGCTTGTTGCTTCATGCGATTATGTGCCATGACCAAGTTCTCTTTGAGGGTATGGAGAATATCCTCTCGAACTATAAGTGTTTGGTCAACCGCCTGGACCTTCGAGGTACCCGGTAAGTATGAGAGAACTGAAGGTGGCTTCTGTCCATATATTTCTTCAAAAGGAGTCATGCGTGTAGTTGTATGGTAGGAAGTGTTGTACCACCATTCAGTTAGGGGTAACCATTGAGCCCACTGATTTTTCTTTTTAGAGGCAAACACCTCAAATATGTTTCCAAACATTTGTTGACAACTTCCGTTTGACCATCAGTCTGGGGATGATAAGTTGTGTTGAGATGCAATTGGGTGCCAACATTTCCTTTTCATAGATCAATGACATGTAGAATAGCCAACATTTCCTTTTCATATATGGGTTTGCCCAGATTCCTTTCAGATAGTTGCTTGTTGGTGAAGGCCAAAGGTCGACCCTCTTGCATAAGGACAACACCAATTCCTTTCCCTGAGGCATCACATTCCAACACAAAGGTCTTTGTGAAATCAGGAAGGGCCAGAACTGGAGTGGTGCACATGGCCATCTTCAAGGTTTGAAAAGCTTGAGCATCGGCTAGAGTCCAAGTGAAACAATTCTTTTTGAGGAGAGCAGTGAGAGGTGTTGCAATCTTTCCATAATTCTTAACAAACTTGCGATAATACCTGTTAATCCCAGAAATCCACGCAAGATTTTGAGAATCTTTGGGTGTGGCCAGACTTGCATAGCTTCAATCGTTTTTGGATCCACCCTAACGCCATCCTTGCCAACCAGATGACCCAAGTATTCTACTTTTGAGGCACCAAAAGAACATTTAGACTGTTTTAGGAAAAGTTGGTGCTAAGAGAGTAGATGGAGAACTTGATCCACATGAGTAAGATGGTCTGTCCAGTTTTTTCTATAGATGAGGATATCATCAAAGAAAACTAAGACAAAATGACGGAGAAAGGGATGGAAGACATGATTCATGAGGCTTTGGAATGTGGAGGGGGCATTACACAAGCCAAAGGGCATGACCAAAAACTCATAGTGGCCCTCATGAGTTCGAAAGGCCATCTTGGGAATGTCTACCTCTTTCATACATATCTGGTGATAGCCCGAGTGAAGATCAAGTCTAGTAAAGAATTGGGCGCCACTCAATTCATACAGGAGGTCATCAATGACAGGAATGGGAAATTTGTCTTTAATGGCCAGTTTGTTGAGGGCACGGAAGTCAGGACACATTCTCCAAGAACCTTCTTTCTTCAGGACCATGACGACAGGAGAAGAGTAAGGACTCATACTAGGGAGGATAATGCCTGCATTAAGGAGTTCCTGGACCATTTTCTCAATTTCATTTTTTTGTGAAAAGGGGTGGCGATACGGATGGATATTGGGAGGAAGGCTTCCAGGTACAAGGGGAATGGAATGATCATGAACACCGCAGGAAGGAGGGAGTCCTTGGGGAGCGGAAAATACCATTTGATGTTTAGAAAGGAGGGCTTGGAAGTCTTTCGGCACAAGGGGTGTCTCTGTTGCTTGTATGGCATGGAGTTGGGAAATGACACCAGAATGACCTTTTTTTAGCAACTTTTCCATGCGATGGGAACTAATGAACTCAGGTGAACCAACAATGATGCCTTGGAATTTATATTGGTGGCCTTCATAGTCAAATTGCATGGTTAATTCCTTAAAATCCATGAGAATGGGACCCAAAGTCCTTAGCCAGTCTACACCCAACACAATGTCACAACCACCCATGTCGATAGCAAACATATGGGATTTTAGGTGGTAGTCACTAATTTGGAGACAGACATTTTCACAGTGCCCTCCACATTTTATTGAACCACCATTGGCAATCATGATTTGGAAATTGTTGATGACATGGATGTAGCAATGAGTTTCTTGGGCAATGCGGTGATGAATAAAATTATGGGTGCTTCCACTATCAACTAGAATGATGACCTTCTGATTCTTAATGTAACCGATTAACTTGAGGGTTTGGGGAGCAGAGAAGCTAGTGAGAGCATTGAGGGAAATGACCGGTTCCACTTCAGGAGGGTCTGAGGGAGGGGTTATGTCAGTGATTTCAGGTGACTCAGACACAAGGGGATTTTCAACATCCTCTTCTAAAATATCCTCAGAGATGGCCATAAAAATCTTTCGTTCCTTACACTT
This sequence comes from Picea engelmannii, assembly GCA_009831015.1. Lineage (NCBI taxonomy): Eukaryota > Viridiplantae > Streptophyta > Pinopsida > Pinales > Pinaceae > Picea > Picea engelmannii. The sequence goes on along the minus strand of ML837427.1, from coordinate 2,302 downwards.
GTGGCCCATGAAATATTTGTCATCACAATTATAACAAAGGCCTTTGAGTTGGCATTCAGCCATTTCATCCCTGGTCAATTTTTGGATCTTTAATGGGGCGGAGGGAGTAGTGGGATTTATGGGTTTATGGCGAGGGATAAAGGAGGGTTTACAGTTTTGAGAGGATACAACCTGTTGTGCTTCTTTATCTCTTTTAGTAGCCTCCACCCAACTCAAGGGTCGAGCCATGAGGACATGGGTTCGAATCTCCTTCTTGAGGCCACTGATAAAACACTCTCAAAAGAAAGCATCAGTCATGCTCTCTGTTTGAAAATCCAGGTGCTCAAAGGAAGCTATGAAGTCTTCTATTGTTCCTGATTGTTTCAACTTTGTCAAACGGCCCAAATGGTTGGTGTCAGTGTCAAAGCGTTCATAAAGCTCAGTCACAAATTGGATCCAAGCAATATACCCTTGACGGGAAGTTTTTCTCCATTGCCACCATTGCCAATGTTCTTGATCTAGATGGAGAACACCATAACATAGTTTGGCCAAGTCATATGTAATGCCGTATAAAGAGAAATAATGTTCCATTTGGGTTACCCAACCAGTGGGGTCCGAGCCATCAAATTTGGTCACATCCACCCGCGGAAGGCACAGGTCACGTTGAAAGTGATGGTGCTGAAAGGTATGGGAATGGGAGGAATGTTCACCGTCAGTCTTTGGAGGTGCGTCAGAGAAAGGGTCATCTGTAGGGATCTTCAGTTTGGTGCAGAGTGATGCAAAGACAGATTCAAGCTGGGTGGTCAGTTCTTGTTTGACTTCCTCCATTGAGGATTGCATGGTTGTATTGATGGTTGTATCGATGGAGGCAACATTGGCACTGAGTTGTTTTACTTTTTTTTGGGTCTCGAGGAGACTAGATTGCAAGGTGTTGAAGCGAGCTTCTAGGTCTTGGCTATGGGTATGGGCCATGAGGATGGGTGAACTGAAAAGGGGCGAGCGGGGTCAAATTTTTTTCCGAAAAATGATATGGATGAATGTGATAAGGGAGAAGAGATGAATCCAATGGAATAGGTCTCAAATAATGGTGAAAAAAATTCTAGACTTTTTTTTTTTTTTTGGGTACACCTGCAGAGTTATATTCCGGTCTGAAGAATACTGCAGCAATGAAATCCCCAAATTATTAACCAATAAGAAAAGTGTAGTGATTTGACAACCCGAACACAGTTGCGCAGCAACAGATCTTGTTTGTTTTAATTTTTTTATGTTTCTGTCCCCCAAGGGTTAGGTATTCAAGGGTTCTATAGACAAGGGTTTGCCCTATTCTATACCTCTCTGATATACGTGCGGTGTCCAACAATAGTACTTGGCCCAATATCTCAGGGAACTAACTAAGGAGGATAGACCGTACTCTTAGCCGTACTACCCGACTACCCAGGTACTAGAGAGTATCTTCCCGAGTGTTATTCTTGGTGGAACTATAGCAGTCAAGCGGCCAATCGGTTTATGTAAAGAGGGCTTCAGGAAATCTAGGTCGATCCGTACACAGGTGTTGTCTAATGCGCTACCACTCGAAGGGGTACCAACAGGGGTTACAAGGGTGGCCAACAAATGTGCGCTTAAGAACCACTTGTATTTCCTACATGTATGAATCCCTCAACCATGGGTTTATGCGCGTAACGATAGATCTCTGTGGCTTAAAGACGTCGAAATACGTCTCTACCCTGAAAAAATATGCCACAATTTCTACAAAGGAAAGTGCTCTGATACCACTTGTAATATACCAGATATAAAAAGTATGTAGAACAGAAATAAAATGATAGAAATGGTAGAATAACAGTAATATAACCAGGATAATCTCCACAATAACACATAAATGATATAAGAACAACAACAGAAATAGCACTTTGATTCAGAAATCAATGTTCACGGGCCTCTTCGAGGGGGCAACCTCCAGTCGAGTAATGCTCTATTACAATAATCTCCAAGCTAGGGTTTTCATACCCTCGACCCTTATTTATACTAAATATGTCTATCAAGAGAAGCATCTAGAGGAAGATCCTTCTAGAAGCAAAAGCTTCTATTAGGTCTTCTTACATCCGCCTTATTCTATTTTATTGAAAGGCCTTATTAATATTGACCTTTATTACATCCGACTATATTGCTCTACCTATGTGCGAGTTAGTACCCTAACACCTTGAGCTTGGAGCTTCCACATATGTCATAGGAATTGTTCCTTTAATACGACTCAAAATCAAGTGTATTGGTCATCATCTCCTCCAAAGGATATCTAAGCATCTCACACATACATTTCTCTTCATCC